>PYWC01000066.1:252350-266246 GCA_003182015.1 Tuber magnatum
CCCCCCCCGGGATGAAAACTGGATTCTAATGTTTTTGGCACTGATGATGATGTAATCATCTTTATGCAAGTATAATAATGCCGTACCAGGTACACTATGCCTATAGTACCTACGGGTATTATATTATATGGGTACGATAAGTGGTGGTGGTGGGTGGGGGAGTTTCTTCGGTTTCGCCAGGTTTAGAAAGAGTGGGAGGGATTATCATCGTATAGTGCCAACGTTCTGGTACTTGTGCCTGTACAAGTACAGTACTTCTGGTAACGGTTGCGGTGCTTATGGTGGGGCGGGGATTTGGTATATAGCGAATGGGCGGGGTAGCGTACAGTAGAGTATCCTAGGGTAAGTCAGGCTACGTTATCATATTGCGGGGAATCATACTGGGTGGATGGGTGGATGTGGAGAGTGTGGTACAGTACCGGTACCGGTACGGTAAGATAGAGGATGGGATTGGTTGTGGCTGTGGTGGTGATTATGACGTTTCACCGATTGCCTACTGTGCTCTGGTTTGTGGTGCAGTGGTTTACTCGGGGTGTGATCTGGGTATTCAACTCGTAAAGTGAGTGGCAAAGAAACGCATGATACTCTATTTGCAGGAGCCATGACAAGGCGGAGCTCTTATTGTACAATGTTTTTTTTTTTTGAATAAAAAAGATTAACCAGACTACCGGTAGTTTATCTGTCTACGTTCACATTCCAGGAGGAAAATAGAGAAAACCTTTCTTTGTTCTCGACGTTGGCCAGTATGATAGCAGCAGCGGTACGCGAGCGAGAGTGAGATTGGAGATACAGAGAGAGATAGAGAGATACATAGAGATAGGAAAGTGGATAGCATGCCTTGTTGGTGCGACAAAAAAGAAAATGTGCCCAGCCATTGGAAGAACATGAATAGTTAAAGTACTACAGCAGGAAAGAGGAAATTAAATAAGGTTGTCGTAGGCACGGGGGGAAACAAAGAAAAGGTGAGAACATTAAAGGATGACAAAGGAGAGAGAAGAAATTGAATCGATGGTAGATACGTAGGCGAACCACCGGTGCCCTCAAAAGACGTTGCCCCACACTTTAACACATTCTCCAGATAAAAAAAAAAAAAGCGCTACAAAATGACCCTTGTTCCAGAAGCACCTGCATAAATGTTTGCTGATGCCACCCCATCCTACTGCCTAATAGAACTCCCCCCCGTATAGCCGGCACAGATGTCCCGGGCCACCCACAATCCCACTTTGAGCAAAAGAAAAGGATATCGCAATACACAAATAAAACCAAATCGTTGAGATGGGTTAAGTTAAAAACCCACTACAGATCACCATTCGTTTTCTCGTCCAACGTAGGCTGGCTGTGCTCACGAGTCATCCGGGCCTCACTAATCGTTGTGTCAGTTATGAGCTTGAAAATGGGAGACAAGGGGTAGGGGCTATGCATACATCTCTCTGAGCTGTGATTCACGAGCAAGAAGTTCTTGCCTCTTCTCGTTAATCTCCCGTTGAACCTTTGATTCAATTTCTCGGAGCTTCTCCTCCTCACGTCTAAGCTGCTCCTCCTTGAGTCGGACTGATTGAGAGGCAAGATCCTCAGGATTCATAGAGCTACGGAATAGACATGTTAGTAGTGCTCAGGCCATATAAGAAGTACAAAGAACATACGCAGTAGTACCACCCTCAACAGACTTGGAAAGTTTCTCTGTTCGATAATTCTCGTATAAGAAGTCATGAGTAATTTCCTTCAGATCTGCTAGGTGAGAGTGCAACAACGCAGACCTGATGGCGAGGAAGTCGGAGTGTCTTGGGTTATCGACTAAATGGTTTGATGGTGTTAGCTTCGCGCGCCTTCTGTGTTTGATCTACAACCCTGGTAGGACAATACAAACCCTCAACAACACCCCATGGATATTGCCTGGCGCGAACTTTGCGTCCGTTAACCTCTACAACTTCCTCACTCCCAACAATCGCAAAGGGCATCAATCCGCGGAGCTCAGCATTTTCCTCAACGGTATCCTCATCATCCTCCTCAACATCGTAGGGGAAGTTATAGACAGGGATGCGGTAATGCTCGATATCCTCCATGACGAGCTTCTTGGACTCAGCCAATTCGACAGGTGTCAAAGAATCAGCCTTGCCGATTACAGGGATGACATTTACACGAGGAGAGAGACGCTTCATCAATTCAATGTCCAATTCGCGTAGACTAAGGCGATCGTTAGTCAATATTGCATTCAGGGACCAATCGGGAATGCTCACCCGTGGCCGGTAGGGGCGATAAAGTAAAGCAGAGCATGGACACGATTGTCACGGAATCGGGGGTTACGCTTGATACGCGATTCCTCGGCAAGAATATCATCGTACTGACGCTCCAGGTATCCGGAAATTTCACCAAAACTGCCCCGCAAACCTGTCAGTGCTTCTCATGACGAAACCATTGAGCCTCGTAATCGCGGCCTAAAACTCACCTTGCCTCGTTATCAATCTGGTCACCGAAGCCAGGAGTATCAACGATGGTAAGGGATATGCGCGTTCCCTCCTCATCAAGCTCTGCAATCAAGATGTCAATAAGAAATCATTTACGCGAATGCAATTGACCAATCTCCCCTGAAATGAGAACACGTACCGACTGTGACTGGCTTGATTCGGACACCCTCCTCAACATGTGCATTGGCTGAATCGTCAGAGTCTTTGCTCAGCAACACCTTTTTGCCGCAGAGGGTATTGACAAAGGTAGTACGACCTAAGGATTGCCGGATAATAAAAATCAGTATCAGGAACTTAGCGATATATAGATGACAGGGAAGTGTTTTGAACCTACCAGTACCAGAGGCACCGCACACCATCAAACAGAATTGGATGCCCTTCTTGACATTCTTCTTTCTACGGATCTGTGGAGGCATTGTTAGAAGCTTGGCCCAACGGCGGCGTCTCGACGTGTAATAAGGGGGGAGAAAAAAGCGGTTTCGAGGGAAGAAAGTTGGGCTTGAACGCCGCAGAGGAGCTCAAGGGGGGAGAGAGATGAAGTTAGGGGATGGGCAGTGAGTGAGTGCGAGGAGGGTGTGTGGGTAAGGTGAGAGGGAGCGGGAGGGTGTGGAAGGGTGTGGTAGGATGGTCAATGGCGGTGGTGTGGTGAAGGTTCAGGGTTACTTACAGCGCTGAGAGGAGACGACATTGTTGCAGTGTAATGGAGTCAAGGTATGATACGAAGACGCAAGCCAAGAGTATACGATAGCGAGAAGGGCGGAGTTATGTCGGTTGATGATGGTGGTGTTGGGGAGGAGGGCGATTGTGAGATGTGGGCAAGAGATGAAGCTTGGGGAAAAGAAGCTGGACAAAGATTGTTGTGGTGTTGAGGAAGCCGAAGATGCGTGGTGAGAGAGTCAGTGAAATTGTATGGCCCTGCAAATAGCCCCTTTTCCGCGAGCCTTGGCAAGCCCTGGATGTCCCGGAACGAGATTTCTAGTTCAAGCACCGCACAGATTTCAATTCTGTCCTATCACACAACCCGTCACCAGTACTGTGGACTGGACTTTGGAAAATATAAAAACTGGGATCAGAAGCTTCATTCTAATTCCGTTATTTGGTTTCGGTTCAGCAGTGTTGTATCACCGTCCGGCCTTTTTTTTTTTTCCCTCCTATCATAGAAAAGAAAAGAAAAAAACATCGAGCAGCACCAGACCTTAACATCTAGACTAAGTATCATAACACGTAGGCTAAACTCGCACGGATTTTCCTTGCTGAAAATGCGGTAAAAGTAGGATCAGCTGTGCGCCCGAGCTCTCCCCTCTAAACCCTCTGTCCGGGTAACCCCTCCATGTCGCAAAATTATAGGACGAGTACTCGTAGTCTCCAGAGTATTAACCTTTGTGTAACACCAGGCACCACGCCCTTAAACCTCGTGTGGCATCCAGCTGCTGTAACCCACAACTAGCTCGATGGCACCTCATCGCGAGTCAACAAAGGACAACGAGCAATGAACAATATCCGCGCCATCGAAAAGCTAAACCAGCGGGAGCTGGAAGCCGGCATTGTACGTTTAACCCTCAGCTCCTCAAAACCCGAGCCTCCAACAACCTGCTAACTTGGCTAAAGCCATTATCCGCCTCCTGGCATACTGACTGGTCCGACACTGCATACGTTTACATCGGCGGCCTTCCCTACGAACTCAGCGAGGGCGACATAATCACGATCTTCTCCCAATTCGGCGAACCCGTTCACCTCAACCTTATTCGTGACAAGGACACCGGAAAGAGCAAAGGGTTCGCTTTTCTCAAATACGAAGACCAGCGGAGCACGAACCTTGCGGTAGACAACCTGGGCGGGGCTACGATTCTCGGAAGAATAATTCGAGTGGATCATACCCGATACAAGCCGAAGGAAGGAGAGCTAGGGGAGCTTGTGGCCCAAGGTTCGGGGCCGAGTGAGCAAGACGATGATGATGATGAGGAGAGCGAACATAACAGCAAGAGAAGAAAGGGCAAGGAAAGGGAAGAGACGCCAACGCGGAAGATGCTTCCGGAAGAGATTGAATTACAGAAGCTAATACGGGATCACAATGAGGACGATCCAATGAAGGAATACCTTGTGAGGCAAAAGAAAGAAGAAGTCGAGCTGGCTCTTCAGAAGTTGAAGAGGGAAAAGAAGAGGCCGTCACGCCATCGGCGTGATGGTGACAGCAAAAGAGATCACCGACACTCCCATAGACACAGAAGCCGTTCAAAGGAAGGATCTAGACGGCATAGATCCCGTTCCAAGGAGCGAACGCAAAGGGAGAGAGCTTCCGAAGAACCAAGAAATTCTCGGGAAAAGGACAGGGGCAGTCGAAGGGAAACAGATCGTGATAAAGATAGTGGCAGAGACAAGGACAAAGTTAGGGATAGGGAGGGCAACAGTAGACTGGAAAGGGAGCGAGGCCGTGATAGACGTCACGGAGATAGTGGACATTCTTCCAGAAGGGAGGGGCACCGGCACGATGATTAATATATCATGTCCCCAATGTAATATAGCTCCTCAAGGGAATGTTTCATAGTGCACTGCTAATGCTATACTTGAGTACCTTTATCACTGGAAACGAGGGAAAATCCAGAGCCCAAGAACGCCATTTAACATGCCCACTCTACACACATATACAAAGATAGCTTGCGATCGTCTAGCTTTCGTCCATCTCTTCGGCCCCATCTTGCGATGGAGGCAATCCCATCTGACCCCGTAAACCCCTTATGATGTTCATCAATCCTTCACAAGCTGGGCTCTCAGGGTACGCATCGAAAAAGCTCTCCCCGTAATCACAAGCAATACCTATCCTAGGATCCAAAGGGACAGCCCCGAGGAAAGGCACGCTTATCTCAGTCGCCAAAGCCCGGCCACCTCCGGTAGTAGCGTGGAATATTTGTGATTCACCCTTGGATAAACTCAACGTCAGCAAAACGAGCAATACCCCTCCCCCTCCTCCCAAGAATCAAGGATAGAAACCCGGAAGATCAGAAGAGTGTATAACGTACCTCGCAATTGGGACAAACAAAACCACTCATATTCTCCACAATCCCCAACACCTTAATCCCGGCCTTTCTGCAGAAATCGATCTCCTTCCTAACATCCAACAAGCTAATCTCCTGCGGCGTCGTGACAACGACAGCTCCATCGACCCCACTGCCCTTCAAGTAGCTGTTTATACTCAAATGCTCATCGCTAGTTCCCGGAGGGGTGTCAATGAGCAAAAAGTCCAAATCGCCCCACTCGACATCCTTCAAAAACTGCTTGATTAACCCATTCTTCTTGGGTCCCCTCCAAATAATAGCATCGTCCTGATTCGGTAGCATAAATTGTATGCTCATGACACCGAGATTGTCCGCTACGTATACCGGTGACCACCCCGACGATGAGGAATGAATAGACTCGTTCTCAGCACCCATCATTCGCGGTATCGATGGGCCGCATATGTCGATGTCGCAGACGCCTACCTGTGTTGTAGGGGATTGGGAAAAAGCATATGCGAGCATAGAGGTAAAGGTAGATTTCCCCACACCGCCTTTTCCAGAAAGGATGAGAATTTTATGCGCTATTGTTGCCATGCGTGCTTGGACGAGGGGAATATCTGGATCCGGCCCCTTGGGGGCTGTGGCACATATCTGTTGGTTGGGGCACCCAGCGCAAGCGTCCATTTTTCCTGCCTGCTGGCTCTCTGGTCCAGGACAGTGCTCTGTTGAACCGATCGATATACATGTTAGCTATTGTCTTCGCAGAGAAGCACGAATCGGGCCATCAGCGCACCTGGCTCGGGGGCGACAAGTTCGGGAGCAGCCCTGGAGGGCTGCGGGACGTCTTCTGACGCCACCGGAATTTTGAGAGTGACCATCGCGCTCAGCTCAGTTTAGTATTACTGGATCTTCTGACTTTCCTGAAAGGTGGCTCCCCAGAAGCAGGTTGTTTCGTTTGGTGTTACAATTGTCGACAGTGAAAAAGGTCTACGGTACTGTAAGGGGCGGTGCGAAGTGGGATGGCAAGGTGGGATCGAGTAAACACATGGAAAACTCCGCAAAGCAAAATAAAAATAAAAATCCCGTGACCTCGCTGCACGAACCCCATGTGAAATACGGTATTATGCTGGTTTCATCAATATTGAGTCTGGAAACGATGGATCTTGCACAAGTTATATGGTAAATGCACTCGACTCTGATACGACTCCGCAATTTAGTTATCATTAGATGACCTATCTGCTCTTTAGACATACGGTCTTTTCCTGTTCCGTAAGGGATATAAGGAAACACAAAGCGTGATAATTCCATCTGGCGCTAATATCAGAGGCATCTGTATGGAATTGAAACACAGTACGCAATTGTAGTCGCTAGCAAGAAATCTACACTTTGCTCGACTCATACACCTTTCACACTAGGGCGCTCATTTCCACAAGCCATACGGCTGGTTGGTATATTTCCACTATAAATTGAGCGAAGTTAGAACTATAAATCGGCCCAATTGCAAGATGACTTACCAATTTTATTGTACCGTCTTCAGAACCTGTTGCATAAAGCTTCCCATCTGGGGAAAAGCTGACGCTCCATATACTTCCGTGATGGCCTTTGTAAACCTCGAGCTCAGTCTCAGTGTCATAATCGTAAACCCTGACCCAAGTATCCGAACTTCCACCTGTTATAAACCGCCTAGTTTGTTGGTGAAGTGCTACAGAAGATACTTCGTATGCTGTTGAGATGCTCTTGATCAACTGTCTGCTCTGCGCATTGAAGAAATACACTGTCTTTCCGGCCGTTGCGCTGATCAAATTTCCTTCAGGACTCAACTCACAGGATCCAATGAGCTCGTCGACATCGAACTTTGTCACAAGCTCCCTAGATCTAGTATCCCACCAACGCAGTTTTCGGTCATCTGATGCTGAGAGGATGGTGCTGGGGTCCGACCAAACGATAGACTTGATGGTTCCTGTATGGATCTGAGCACCAATCTCCATTGGCGTTTCCGGGTGCGCCAGGTCGTACACCCGCAACCTTTTCTCTTGACCGCCGGTCGCGACATGTGTAGGATTTGGCGAAAAGGTAGCCGCGCGAACTATATGGTCATGTTGGAGGGTTTGCAAACATTCACCGGTAAAGGTGTCCCAGATTTTCCTGTGCGATGGTTAGAAACAAATTGTTACGCCGAACGTTACCGGCTCTTGACTTGTCTCGACCCACGCAGAAAAATCCGCAGAAGCAGTAGCCGCCAAAGCCGCATCATTGGAAAGTCTCGCCTGCCACACGGCACCTTTGTGGCCTAAGAAAGTCCCAATCCTAATTAAAACACCATTAGATCCCGGCGGGGCCTTCAGGGTCAGCGACAAAACTTACCAATCACCTGTAATACCATCTCGAAGCATTGGATTATTATCTGAATCCGAGTTAGTATCAATGACCAATGCAAAACAGCGCTAGGAGTGGATTCAATGTATGTACTGACCCTTACAAGCGGATATTAAATAGTATTCATCATCTGCCAACATAGGCGAAAATGAAAGATGGGTGACGGGCCGAGAGTGGCCATGGCAAGTTAAAGGTACAACTCGAGGAGCTTCTGTAACACAAGGTAATGTTAGAACTCGGTTGTTTCATTTTTTTTCTAGATGAAGATAGAACGGACGAATTGGGCCACCATTCGAAGATTGGCCATCACTTGGTAAATTGACGGTCGGGGATCCGGAGTTCATGTTGATTTGCTAGGATTATCGAAAGTCGCGGGAGTGGGGACAGAACGAGATATTCCAAGAGACAGAAAAGAAAGGATTCTGCTGTTGAGATAAGAGGGTATAAGTTATGGCGATGATCGCTGGACGCCGTTAATTCGAGTGTAAAAAGGATGTGTAGAAAACGTAGAGTATAACTGTTCAAACGATGTATTTCGCGATGAGATGTTCCGGTTGGCGAAAAGCAAGGCGGAGAATAGGGGGGAAATGAAGCAAAACGAGCAATTCTAGTCGTAAATTCGTTAAGTTGGACTTTAAGGGGTCCCGGTGTCTGTTATTAACGGCGGTTTGACAAAGGAAGTTGAGAGGGGGGCAGGGAGAAGTAGAAGAGCGCGGAGGAGAGAGAAAAAGAGAGGGAAAGGAAAAGGAGAAGAGGTCAGAAACGTAGAGGCCAGAGAAGCAGACGATGAGGGGTGGGAGAGGATAGACAGGAGAGCGGAGAGGTGAGCAGGATGTAGAAGCAGTATGTGTGTGCACTGTATTGCTATTGCTATCGCTGCTGCTTCTCGAGTACAGTGCAGGAGGGAGAGCTGAGAGATGATTGAAGGAACCTCAAATGCTCAACCCTACTTGTACTTTGCAGAAGCCCGAAGAGGGGAGGATGAAACGACGGGCGGGGCCACGCATCAACGACAGGTCGGGAAACGTCAGCGAGCCTTCCGAAAGGTCCTAGGTAAAGAAAGCCCTCCCACGTCTTCCCTGCCCCCGGCCGTCCAAACGGAGTTTAACGAAAGCTGCCGGTTAGGTGAGTTAGATGTGTGGCATGCATTGAAAGCCTCATTCTTGCTTCTTGTGGCTTTATCCATCTATGTTCTCTCCACTGTTCGTCTCGTCGTTACAAATTATCCGCCAAGCATTCCGGACACCGGTCACCTCCATCATTTCTGTGATCACAGTAGCTTGCCCAAAGTGATGATGGGTTTATCCGGTTACTTCTCTATCTTACTTTTATGGTTCTCCATGCTGTAACAGCATTCCTATAACGTAGTGGTGAACGAGCAGGAATTGTTGGGATGAAACTGTATGGGTATCGGTGGTATTGGAGGGGGATTAGGGGATGAACCATCGCTCGATGGGACAGAGACTCGTAGTCTATCGTATGATATCATGGGCGGAACACAAGAGTTCCTAGTGTTAATATCCTACGCGCCGGCTGCGAACACGAAGGGACCAATTTTGGTATCCCATAGATACTGCAGTGCCTCTTTTTCCCCCTTTCACTTTGGGTGTGCGGTATGATAGAATGTTGTCTTTTCAAAAGGGGGCATACAAGTACCGGTTTTTCTATTGACACAAGGATCGATTATTCGAGTGATCCCTCGTGTACCCAGACCCATCTAAGGCTATGTTTGGCGGGGACGGTAGGCGGGGTCGACCGTTCCGTTCACGGATGATTTTAGCTGGAGAAAGGGTTGCCTTGGCACTTTCGGAACGGGAGGAAACGGTCGTTGCCAAACGCTCCCTAAGTTCCCCTTGGTTGAGCCGCCTACTCCTGTGGTATGATATGATACTGGATTAGTAACACAACTCTGGATGACTACTTGAGTTGCCCCTCCTGCCCCCCCCCACAAGTTTATATTCGGCCTCTGTGTGTTTAACTCACTTATTCATCTCCACACCCCTAGTTACCCTTCCAACAAAAAAAGGATCGATGGCCGGTATCTACAAACTTACCGCAGCTCTACGGGGCCATGAGGACGATGTGAGTGGCTCCGAGCTCATGCAATGAGCTCTGTTTTTGATCCCCGAGTTTGCTAAGGGAAAAAAAAAGCAAAAAGCAAAAAGAAAGCTACATGGGATGCCTAACCTCCATTTATACAGGTTCGCGGCGTCGTTTTCCCTTCTCCTTATTTCGTGACTTCTGTATCTCGGGATGCTACTGTTCGACTATGGAAACGTGAAGATTCCGAAGGGACTGTCTTCTCCGACCACATCAACTCGACTGGTTCCGGATTCATTAACAGTGTTACCTTTGTCCCTCCAACGGAGGAGCATCCTAAGGGTCGGTGGCTTCCTGATGTGTTTTAAGGCCGAAAATTAATTAGTGGGTTATTTAGGTTTGATTGTTAGTGGAGGTCAGGACACAATCATTGAAGTCCGAGAACCAGGATCCAAAGATACAGACGATGCAAAGCACCTACTCTTAGGCCACACACATAATGTTTGTGCGCTGGACAATCATGCGGGCATCATAATTTCGGGATCCTGGGATGGGTGCGTCGTACCGGCATCTCGGTTGCTCGGATTTGGGCTAATAGTTATTTAGTACAGCACGTGTGTGGAAAAACTGGGAAAGCCAATATGTGTTAGACGGTCATGACCAGGGAGTGTTGGCGGTCTTAGCCCTTTCAGAAACGGTTGTGGTCACTGGGTCAGCAGATAAGACAATACGGATCTGGAGGGACGGAAAAACTATCAAGAAGATTGAGGGTCATACAGATTGTGTCCGTGGGTTGTGCAGGATGCCGAATGATGGATTTTCCAGTTGTGCGAATGATGGGTAACTAGACCGGCGGAAATACCTACTAATGATTCGTGAGCTAATTGGACTTCGATGCTTTAGGACTGTTCGTATATGGTCATCGGATGGGCATCAACTGCAGGAATTGCACGGGCATACAGCGTTTATATACTCTGTGGCTGCTTTGCCTTCGGGTGAGCTTGTTTCTGCTGGCGAAGATCGAACAGTAAGGATTTGGAGAGGTAGGTTTATATTTTTAAATAGTCCGTGCGATTCAGGAGAATAGCAGTGGCTTACTGGATACCCAGACGGCGATTGTGTCCAAACAATTACTCACCCTGCCATCAGTGTTTGGTCTGTTGCTGTCTGTGCCCAGAATGGTGACATTGTGAGCGGAGCGAGTGATCGAATTGTCCGAGTGTTTTCTCGAGAGGAGAAGAGATGGGCGGACGAGGGAGCATTAGAGGTAATACTAATAATAATTGAGGTTCAAATACCATATATTTACTAAAAATATTGTCAGGCATTTGAGAATAGTGTCGCTGCCTCGACGATTCCATCGTAAGTTCCTGAGTGGCCAAGGTATGGATTGTTGGTCCTAACGAATATCTAGAAATCAAGTTGGCGACGTAAAGAAAGATGATTTGCCTGGTCTTGAGGCCCTCGAGCGGCCGGGCAAGAAGGACGGCCAGGTAAGTTTTTTTTATTTTAACTGATCTGAAGCGACTACCGACACTAATATTAACCAAACCAGGTTATTATGGTGCGCAATGGGGAGTCCGTAGAGGCCCATGTTTGGTCTAATGCAACAAGAGCGTGGAACAACGTCGGGACGGTTGTAGATGCTGTAGGTTCCAACCGTAAGCAAATGTTTGAAGGTAAGGAGTACGACTACGTGTTTGATGTCGATATTCAGGAGGGGGCCCCTGCACTAAAGTTGCCATATAATGCATCTGAAAACCCATTTGAGGCCGCCAGAAGGTTCCTAGAGGCGAATGAGTTGCCAATATCTTATCTTGATACTGTTGGCCAATTTATCGTGAAAAATTCTGGTGGTGTCGCTCTTGGACCGCAGGAGCAGCCCACTGGCCCAGATCCATGGGGTATGGAGAACAGGTATAGGCCAGATGCGCCTCCTCCGCAACAGGTCAAGCCGAAGCGCATTCCGCAAAGGTCGTACTTGTCAATCACCGCAGCCAACCTGCCAACTATCCAGAGCAAAGTCAACGAACTAAACAAAGAGCTGCTAGAGAAGGGGGAGAAGGATATTGCACTTAACCCCGACGAAGTGTCTGCCCTTGCTAAATTATGTGGGTCTCTTCAAGCTGTCGCCTCTCCTCCATACCAGGCCGGTGCACACAATACTAGTTTTTCAAGTGGCCTCGAATTGATCTCCAAGATAATCACCAGTTGGCATCCACAGAACCGCCTCCCAGGCCTGGATCTGTTGAGGCTGGTAGCAGCAGCAACTCCACTGGCTGCTACACACGAACTAATGAATGGGCTCAAGGCCGGTGACATTCTTGAGACATCAGGGGCGTTTGATATTAGCCACCCAAACAATGTCATGTTGGCAACCAGGACATTTGTGAATCTCTTCCAGACGGAGGAAGGCAGGGACTACATGGATAACCGATTTGAGCAGGTTCGTATTTTAACTATTTCCCATCCTCGAAAAAATTGCACTTCTAACGTAAAACCCCCACACTAGACTATTCAACTCACCGAGAGGGCTAGCGCGGGAACAACAAATCGGAACCTGAAGATTGCGAAGGCCACACTTCTCCTCAAGTAAGATTAAACCCTCCGGGAGGTCTTGATTCTATCCGAGCCCTAACTTTATCCACAGTTATGCAATTTTGATCACTTCGAAGGGAGCGGTCCATCGCGCAGTCACACTTCTTGAACCCCTGACAAATATAGTCAAGAAGGAGATCGACTCAGAGACTACTTTCCGTGCCCTTGTGGGCCTAGGCACACTCTTGACACTCCAGAAGGAGGTCAGAGAGGCGGCATTGTCGGTTTACGAGTCCCGTCAAACCGTCACCCAGGCAGAAATCAGGGTTAAGGAGCCGAGAATTAAGGACTTGGCTACTGAGATTAGGGGATTGCTTTAGGGTTGTTTCCAGCATTAGGATGTGTCAGCTAGTTGTTAAGATTTCATTGAAGCGTCTTTGTACGATCGAAAGTTCGTTGCGATGCCGCTCCTCGTGGGAATAAGTTGGCATTCATGGGAGCTTTTCAACCAGTATTCATATTTTCTTTTATCGTTTGAAGCTCTGAGCAGTGTGATTAGTGGTAAAGCAGTGAATCTAAATTTAGCTCGATTACATGGCTCTCTGGGAATGAATCACAATGCATCACTCGGGATAACATGGAAATTGGGGTTTCTTTTTTTGCTGCAATTTCGGTTATGGGAACTTGATCTATCGAGGAGAAGAAGGTGGTGTTTATTTTCTGGATGATAGCCGCGAAGTAAGAGAGAAGTGAAACCCCGCTGTGCAGGGAAAGTGACCCATAGTCATAAATCCGCGTGCGAGAGGCGAGTCTAGCATCCGACCCGGGAACTGGTATGATCCTAGTATGTTGGTCCATTCATGAATCCCTACTACGAGACTACGGAAACGAAGCGCTAACTAGTGGGGGACTCATGACTACGATACTCGATTCACTACGTAGAGGGACTCTGGGGAATGTTTAACAAGTTCGTGCGCTCATCCGCGTGGTAAATAGTCGCGGATGATGTCAGTCTCAGACGAACCCTGGGCCAACTTCCACCAACTACTACGAGTTTAAAGCAGCAGTTTAGCAATACGTCTCGGCACAGTGGCACAGTCGTACCCCCCCCCCTCCGGGATGGATGGCAGTCCACCGCCTTCAGGGCACCGGGTGTTGCGAGGAGGACCCATATCGGAATACACTCCGGCTGACTAGCTGGCTAGACTTAGTTTACGAGTGAGATAGCATGATTGACTTAGTCTTATTATATGTTTTGTTCGCCTTCGGATACCCGCGGGTCGTGCGCGGGGTGTTTAGGGCATACGCATAGCGAGCACGGGAAATACTCCCTTTTACCGACGGGGGGGAAGTGATCCAAAGAGAAAAACACACCCATACCTGCCACCCCCTGTGATCCAGGGTATATCATACCGTTTACCAAAGTCACGTCCAGAACCAGCCCGAGCGAGAATTCGTCTATGATATGATATTATTATACTTGC
>PYWC01000066.1:271829-283852 GCA_003182015.1 Tuber magnatum
GGGGGGGGTGAGAGGAGAAGGGGGGGAGTAGAAGGGCAGCGGGGCAGACCGAATGACAGACGGTGGGGAGCCTAATGGACTGAGACTTGTAATAATACTGTATGATACTTGCTTGCACGGCATGCGGTAGGGTTTTTTCTCTCCCTCGATAGACTAATATGTATCGTTTGTCCATACGGTACCCAGTAACTTAACACGAGTACCAAGGATTGCACAATACAGCCCCACGCTCCGGTTAGGAGTCGCGGTGCTTTAGGAATGAGATCGAAATACTGGTATGGTATACGATACCTTGGCCCTCAAGTACCGCACCATGAAGTGCTAGTGCGGCTACTGAGATTAAAATAAAAAATGGAGCGCAGAAAAATATGTCATACATACCAGCAGTGGGCTATACGTCAATGGCAGAGGAGCCGTCATACTGTACAACTGTGCAATACGGTAGATACATGTAGTGATCTACCACCATATAGGAACTCTACTACCAAGGCCGGTGGAGGGACATCCGACGGGAGGAGAGAATGAGCATAATGAGACGGCATTCCTTTCTTTCTCGCGTCGTAGTCCACCCTTTTTGCGAGCTGGATATGGTCCGTCAGTCTGCACCATTCATTAAGCTCCACACTGGTGCCATGGTCTGCTGCTACGAGTATGATACTCTACGGTACTTTGCTTGTCCTGCGGCCCCCCCTCAAAACCAATAACGGTCAGTCGCTGCCGCTGTGGACGCTCTTTTGGCCGGTGGATAGTTAATCTCAATATATTCGGCGTCACCAGCCAAGAAGCATCCCATCCAGGCGTTCTTCTTAAGGCATTGCTCCACAAGCAAGCCAACCAACAAACAACTAAATAATAAAATAAAATAAAAAAACCAAAAACCAAATAAAACAAAAATAACAACATTAAACACTCCCCTCCGGACCCAGTCCGGATGCTTTCAATATTGCCTCCATACAGTGTGGATAGGAGGAATAAGGACGAAAATAAAGAAAAAAGTAAATATGGTATGCGAATGTGAGAGAAAATGACCTGCAAGCAAAATGGAGGAGATCGAGAGGGCGAGACTGAGAGATGCTGCACGCAGGAGGTAGTGAACTCTGCCAGTACTCGAGTACCGAATATATTTTGGTTAAGAGTACCGGCGAAAAACATCCCATTACTCGTAGAGTGCTGGTACAGGTAAAGATACTGGCAGTTTACTGGCCGAGGTGGCTGCCGAGATCCAAGGATGGTTTCAGAATCGATCATCTTTCCTATCTCAAAGAGAGGGGGAGGGGGATCAAAGAGGAAAGTTCTTTCTTTTTTGTGTTGATCTTGGTTACGCAGGTCATCTAGAATAAACACCCTGCAGCCAAAATGTCAAGCACAACTAGGATCCCCGCTTTGTGTAAATAGACAAAAGCTCCCATGGTGCACACTGTCATTAAGCGGGATCGGGGGGAAAGGGGCCAGGGGAGGCGGAGAGGTGGCTTTTAAGGAACCAGGAAAGGACAGGAACATCATCACATCACATATGTTAAAAGGTTTACTATCCTCCATCTTAGCCTGCAGCACTCGAGCCCGAGTTGCTTGATCTCGAAGAGACCGCAGGTGGGGGTTCAGCCAGGACCATTTTTCACACCCGCGCCAGTCTGCTATTATCGTGTCTACGCTGCATAAGGTACTGGGTAGTCGCCGGCTCGATCGGTGTCAAATCTTTTTTCGCCTGTCGTACCGCTGCCCACTATACAACACCTATCCTCTACCGGTATGATACCGCGCAGATAAGCGCAAGTGGAGTGAGGCACCTTATGGTCAATATGTCGGGAGGAAGGTTTGCTAAGTCAAGGTATTGAAATAGAACGGCGAAAGAGAAACGGCATCTATGAAACCTCGGAATTACCCATGGGCAGCAGCTTACCTTATCACCGCCGCCGTTGGTCCCTATCATAGAATGAGATTGCTGGCTACTTTTCTTCGTTAAGCAGAAAATAAAAATAAAAATGAAATAGTGGGAATAAAATAAAACGAGGAAAAACGCTTTGTTAGTGTATGATAGAAGGAGGAATTACAGCACCGGTATGATAGGCATCGGTACCGGTGGGCTACCCTTTTAGCCGGGTAACGACTTAACTCAGCTCCACCCAGTTCTCAGGTCCCCACCACCAACGAATTCCCCGTTCAGCACCCAAATCAATCCGCAGTGCCGTTTCCTATCCCCTTACCTCAACCCTTCTATCGGTCTCGCAACTCTGTGTCTCAACATCTCCACCCGATCCCTAACCCTCCACCCCTCTCCCTCTCAGATAGCTGCATGTCTTTTTAGTGTCGAAAATTGTACTTCTGTTTGTACTCTCCTCTTTAAGCTTTGTCTTCTCTTCCCTATCGTTTGAAAAGGCTTCTGGCCACTCTCCCCAGTTGTTATATGCACCAGCCATACAATAGGTACTCTTTGACCGCTAACATCTCTTCTCCCTCCCATAGATAGGCCTTCTCCGGAACCATGGGAGACCACCAACAAAACCAGCGGATGTACCGGCCTCCTTACAGTCCCCATACCCCGGCTTCGCAGCGTGATGCCGCTTTCTCAAATATCTTCGGCACTGCTCCGTCGGGCCGTTCTCAGACTATGACATCTCAACCAGGTATCTCGCCACTAAGCGGGCGTTCACAAACGATGTCCTCCCAGTCGGGAATGTCTGGATACACCAGTTCATCTCGTCAACAGCAGCAGGGATATCCGCCCAATGGATGCAATCAACAAGCTCCCCCTAATGCTTATCATCATCCACAACCCAACCCCAGCCCTAGGGGGCAATACCAACCCCAGAATTTGCCTCAGCCCATGCACCCCGAACGGAGACCATACGCCCAGCAAATGCGTGTTCAAACCCCCGGAGCTCCCCCCCCCAACCCAAACATGTCGAAACCGGCTCCCCATAGGTATTATCCANAAAAAAAAAGAGTACTGTAGTGCGGGTATGTAGGGTCTAACTTATTTGAGAGTTTATTTGTTTGCCTGATGAGTTAGGGGACTGACATTGACTGGTTGGATCAGCGGTTGCGCTCCCCACGCACCGACCAGCCTCCCTCCAGTCAACCCCTCCTCCGCGCCGGTTAACGGCGAGAGAGTTTAAAAGAAATAAAATTTGGAGAATAAGGTTGAAAGAAAGTAAATAAAGTGGAATGGAAATAACGCCTGCTCTGCAAGGCAAGGCATTTCGAATATGCACAAGAAAAAAAATAAGGAAGAAAGCGTGAATAAATGCCATCATCATGACCGTTACAGACACTCCACCCGCACCAACTTGAGGAAAAACGTAGACAAATAAAATCAAGGAAATCCCTAGATATGCGTACAAAGTAGTTGTATTAAATTGTTTTCTGAGCGGATAGTTAAAAGAGCAAACGCCGTTTGAATAGAATACAGGGATCGAAAGGTGACCAGTACGGTAGTGAGAAAGGTCAAGCTTTCTTAGAAGTCGCGGAAAGATGCGTCGTGTTTCTCAAACATCTCATCGGTGTATTCGTCTCTTGCGGTTGTCGATGGTGCTTCGTATTGGTCAAAGTATCTGGTGTCTCCTGAATGCCGAAGATTTGGTACTATAGGGCCCTGGATAATTCTGTCAGCATATTGGCATCATTGTGGAGGCTGCGGTGAGCTGGAGCATACTGGGTAAACCTGGTTCTCTAATTCCTGCCAATGGACGCTGTTAAAGAATGAGTGAGCCATGACCTGATGTCCTCCCCCACACATATTACCAAGTCGAGCCGATAAATCTTTTGTGCACAATCTTCGCACGATATCCTTGGTTTCTTCGGGTAATACCGATGGAAAGGATATCCGTCCCGCCACGATTTTCTCGTATATTGCGAACGGTGAATTGTCGTAGAAAGGTGGGAAACCACAGCTCATCTCATATATCAGAACCC
Organism: Tuber magnatum; assembly: GCA_003182015.1. Classification (NCBI taxonomy): domain Eukaryota; kingdom Fungi; phylum Ascomycota; class Pezizomycetes; order Pezizales; family Tuberaceae; genus Tuber; species Tuber magnatum. The sequence continues at coordinate 275,742 of PYWC01000066.1, forward strand.
CTAAGGCCCACCAATCAACAGCCTTCCCATGACCTTTGCTTTGGATGACCTCCGGACTCAGGTATTCTGGCGTTCCTAAAGTATGAAAGAATTGAAATTAGTATCCTGCTTTGATAGGCGTATGATAGGGATATTAGAAATTACCGCAAAGAGTGTAGGTTTCCCCTGAAAAAATAATAATATTAGGAATTAGTTTCTCGTATCCTCAAAGCCCAACGACCCCACAATACTCACTATCACCCACAACTTTTGCAAAACCGAAGTCCACCAGTTTGACATGTCCGCGTGCATCCAGCAAGATATTTTCTGGCTTCAAATCCCGATACACGATGCCGTGATTATGTAGGAAAACTAAGATCATGGTAATTTCTGCGGCATAGAACTGAGTGGTTCGAAAATCGAATCGACGGGCCCGTCGTAAATAACCAAATATCTCTCCACCTTTGGGGGCCGGGGCATGTTAGGAACCAAAATGAGAGATTTGGGGAAATACAGAAAATTAAACAAAGGAGGAGAATAAGCACCGGGTGAGTATTCAAGCTATGCACAATGATTAGCCCGTTAATGTTGTTGCTATATTCGGGTGATACATACGAGAATGTACAGGGAGTTACGATCCTGCCATGAGCAAAGGTAGTGGGTTATAAACGGATGAGGCCGGCAAACTTTTAATATCGATCTCTCATTGAGGACCTAGGATGATTGATCAGAAGTGGTGAAAAGGCCATCACGGCAATAAATAACTGAGTTAACACACATGTTCGCATTGTTTCAGTCGGATAACTTTTCGTCACGCCAACCATTAGCCTCCGTTTAATCCTGCCATTAAATAACACCGGTATTTCTTACTATCCACTTTCTTAAGCTGCTTTAACGCAAACAGAGACGCATTCTCAGTTGGTAGGCTACCCCTCGGTCTCACCAACCATACTCGAGCGAATGTCCCTGTACTTTATGGGTGTTAGATTCGGATACGTATCTCGGGAGGCCCAGTCGGAAACAGGCAAGTCCTTTCCTACCCTAAAGTGGTCATTAAATCAAAGTCCTCGACAGATGGTCGTCCCCGGTCTACATCCTTCATATCAACCTCTTGACCATCTTCACTCCTCCCTTCTTCCTTGCGTCCCGATACCCCATCGCCGTTTCCAGCACCTCCTCCCTGCGCTTGACCATTCACGGGAAGTCTCCCCGGCGCCGTTTGTGTAGGGCCTGACACCGGTGTATGTAGTGAATTGCTCTGAAAATCGGTATCCATACCGGAATCAACCTTATTGAGCTCTGTCGTTACTGGTTCCTCGTCAAGAAGCTTATCGGGGGGTGGTGTCGGAAGGCTTGAGGGCGCTGCCAGTCGTTGTGTTGTAACCTCCATTTGCGCTTGGATGGTTGAACTAAGGACTTCTGGTGATGGAGGTTGGGTATGTAGGATTGATGGAGAAGGTTGAGTCGGATAAGTGGTTGTTTTTTTTTTTGTTTTTTTAATGCATTGTATGGAGCATAGGGTAAAACCGGTTTCCAAGTTATTCTAGGACTGCTCGATCTTCCCATAAGGCAGAGGCCACACAGTGTGGCGAACGTGGGCCCTTATGTACCCTGGCACTGCTGGATACTCGAGTACTGACACTTGGGGACCGTCTTCCTTCTGTCCAGCTCTCGCGTCACAAGGGGCAGNCACATTTCCCTCGCCCCGGAGTTGGACCGCCGGGACCTCATATGTCTAGAACCACGGCACAGGGGAGGATCGTACCGGAGAGGCATGATGAGCGGACCATGTCACTGACAACATACCCTCATGACCGGGATTTTTCTCAAACTGCGAGCGGGCGAGTCATCCCTCACCGGCGAAAGGATTCTCAGGAGAGTCAGTATAGTCAAACTAGTCAGTACCGACAACAACCGGAACAGCAGCGGTTTAACTCTATGCCGGCTAGGGAAAACAATTATGTCTATAAGCAACGGACGCCAAGCTCTGCTAGTACCTCCTCAAGCATTGCGGCGTTTAGTCCGTCTATCAAATCATCTCTCACGGATTCTACACTTGTGTCAAGGCCCCCAATGAATAATTCTGCGTCTTTGCCTGGAAATGGTGCCTCCATTCCTCCGAAGCGTACACCACTCGTATACCCTGCTTTGTTGTCCCGGGTTGCAAACGCCATGCGTGAGCGCATAGTTGTTGGAGATCGTATTAAGAACGAACTTGCATATAAATCGGCTTTCACTGGTGCGGAAGCTGTTGATGTGATTTCTTATATCATTAAGACTAGTGATCGAAGTCTTGCTCTGCTTCTAGGAAGGGCTTTGGACGCCCAAAAGTTCTTTCATGATGTCACTTACGACCATCGGTTGCGAGATTCACAAATGGAAGTTTACCAGTTCAAAGACGGCTTGCTCGATGATGACAATGACGTTAACGGTGTCTTTACCCTCCTCACGGAATGCTACTCGCCCACTTGTACGCCCAAACAGCTCTGTTACTCAATCGCTTGTCCCCGTCGTCTGGAGCAACAGGCTAGATTGAACATGCAGCCACGGCCTGGTTTGAAGCGAGAGGAATCCCGGTCGAGTTTGCATGGAGATGATGACAAGGAACAGAAGCTGTGGATTCACACAGTGCCCAAAGAGATCGCGGAGGCCGTATCGGAGAAGGAGAAAAAGAGACAGGAGGTTATCTGTGAAGCCATCTACACCGAGCGAGATTTCGTGAAGGACTTGGAATATCTTCGAGACTTTTGGATGAAACCATTACGCTCGACAAATCCTCAAAACCCCTCGCCCATCCCGGAACACCGTCGCGAGAGGTTCATTCGCACAGTCTTCGGAAACGTTCTGGAAGTCCACAATGTCAACTCTCGTCTTGCAGAGGCTCTCACTCGAAGGCAGCAACAGTCTCCGATTGTCCACAACATCGGAGATATCTTTCTCGAATTTGTGCCCCTGTTCGAGCCTTTTATCAAGTATGGTTCGAACCAGTTGTATGGAAAACATGAGTTTGAAAAGGAAAAGACTGCCAATTCCAACTTCGCCCGCTTTGTGGAGGAGACGGAACGAATGAAGGAATCGCGGAAGCTGGAACTCAATGGTTACCTCACCAAACCGACAACCCGCCTCGCTCGATACCCATTACTGTTGGAGGCAGTAATGAAGCCAACAAGTGACGACAACCCCGACAAGAAGGATCTACCAAAGGCCACTGAGCTTATTCGAGAGTTCCTTACGCGGGTAAATATCGAATCTGGGAAGGCCGAGAACCACTTCAATCTTATACAGCTTAATGAGCAATTGATCTTCCGACCCGGGGAACATATCGATCTTAAGCTAACCGAAGAGGGGAGGCAATTGATTTTTAGGGGAAGCCTTAAGAAAAGCGCATCACAGGATGGTGGTGGAGATATTCAAGCTTTCTTGTTTGACCATGCATTGCTCTTAGTCCGAATAAAGTCAGTCAACAAGGGAGAAGAGTATAGGGTGTACCGAAAGGTAAATCCGATATCATCCTTTCCTACATCACGGAGAAAATTAACCCATTTTACAGCCGATCCCGCTTGAGTTACTTGTCATTGCTCAAATGGAAGAAGTTTTGCCCAAGGCAGGAGTTTCAAAACGCCCGTCTTCAAGTCTTATTGGGGCTAAGACTATCAGGAATATTCCCAACGACTTTAATTCAAAGGAAAAGGGTTATCCCATCACCTTCCAGCACCTTGGAAAGCGTGGCTACACCGTTCCCCTATTTGCCTCCTCGGTTGTTAGCCGAAGGAAGTGGATCGAGCATATTGAGGCGCAGCAATCCGTGCTTCGAGAGCGTAGTAGCATATTTACTCGAACGATACTTTGCGATGACTTTTTCAATGCAGGAAACCGAGTGAGCTGTCTTGTGCCTATAGGTAAGCCCGCTTCCCTCTTAAATATGCCCTCCAATGGAGTTTGACTAATATCTTCGAATTAGATGGTGGCAGAAAGCTTGTTTATGGCACCGACAGTGGCATATATGTCTCTGAGCGAAAACCTAAAGAGGGAGCATCTGCGGTCCCCAAAAAGGTGATTGAAGTCAATAAAGTTGATCAAATTGACGTTCTGGAAGAATTTTCAATACTTTTATTGCTTTCAGAGAAAACGCTCATGTCTGTTCCCGTTGAGGGCTTGGACCCCAACGATACTACCCTTGCAAACAAACGCCCCAAGAAGGTAGCAGGACATACAAACTTCTTCAAAGCTGGCGTGTGCCTTGGAAGAGTGCTTGTGTGTTGCGTCAGGAGTTCATCATTGTCTTCGACGGTCAAAGTTTACGAACCTTTGGATACCCTAGCACGTGGTAAGGGACGGCCGGCTTTTCGAGGACTTCTACGGGGTGGACAGGATACACTGAAGGCATTCAAAGTTTGCATCCCTAATTTCCTGACCCGCTAATACTCACTGACTTTCCTTTTTTCTCTTTACCCTAGGAGTTCTACATCCCCTCTGAATCAACCTCGATACACTTTTTGAAATCAAAACTTTGCGTTGGGTGTTCCAAGGGGTTTGAGGTTGTAAGCCTGGAAACGTTGGAGGCCCAGTCGTTACTGGATCCTGCAGATACGTCATTAGAACTATTCCAAAGGAAGGAAAACGTCAAACCGATAGCCATCTATCGGTTAAATGGCGAGTTCTTGTTGAATTATTCGGACTTCTCCTTCTTCGTCAACAGAAATGGATGGCGCGCACGACCCGACTGGCAAATTGCGTGGGAAGGGCAGCCAACCGCCTTCGCTTTCTCTTACCCTTATCTCCTCGCCTTTGAGCCCAGCTTCATTGAAATAAGGAACGTGGAAACTGGCGGGCTGGTTCACATTGTCACCGGAAAGAACATTCGCTTGCTCCATGAGTCTACCCGTGAGGTAATTGAGTTTCCACCATCATCTCCCCGCGGTGGTACTAATGATGACCAGATCTTATATGCATACGAAGACGAGGTGAGTGGCGACGATGTTATCGCATCTCTAGATTTTTGGTCCCGGCAAAAGATCTAGACGACAGCCAATGCGCAGCGCGGGATTGGTGGACCAGGGAGGTGGTGATGATACAACTTGCGGTTCTATAGACCTTGAAGACGGATAGTGGGTCAATAATTCACCAGTCTTAAGAATGTGTCCTTGTTTCAGGCTTTGATTTTGGGTAATAATAAGGTGGTATTGAAACCCAAGTAATTATGTCTGTGTTTTTCTATTTTATTTCTTTCTCTTTTGTACTCGACGAAGACTGGGAAGAAAGGGGCGATGAGTTATGGATAGGGCTCTCTTTTTCTAAGCGGTGAGGGGCAACTGGGTGGTGTGGGGTGGATTTCTCCTTCTTTTACAAACTTCATTTTCTGTTCTGTTGGCGTTTAGTTCTGGACTAAGGCATTCTCAAATGGTTATCTTTTGTCTTCCCCTCACCCCCCCCCTTTTTATTCTTCCTGATCTTTACGGAATATATACCCTTTTCCGCCACAATGGTCCACCAAATTTGTGCCGGATATCTGAATGAAAGTCCCCTTAAATTAGAGGTGACTGAACGTGATGTCCTCATGGTATAAGGGATTGTCTGCGACTGTAGTTCTCTCTTACCTATTGTGTCGGATAAATGAGGTCATTGATACCAAGCGGCACTCACTCTACATTGGTGTTGATTACAGTTGTTTTATGGAGAGGGGACTACAGCGTGTTGTGACCCATGTATCGTATTAGATCTCAATAAAGCCCCGTTTGCGACATCAGAGGAGGTTTTTTCTTTTGTCAAAATTGTTTCTTGTTAAATGCACGTCCACGAGTCAGTCGTGGCCCGAATTCCCACGCCACCGCCAGGATGCAAGCATCACAGGCTGCGAACAAATTGGTGGGAAACTTTACAGAGTGATACCCTGTTAGAGAATATGAGGTGGGAGGAGAAGTCGTTTACGAAAGCAGCTTTGAACAAAATTAACTCATGTGCAATCAGTTCAATGTCCTAAATAGACTCGAGTGCCCATGACCACCCCTCTATCCCATTAGAGTGGAACTTGCCATATTGCTCTTCTAGATGTCACCCGAATCAGTAGAGGGCCGAAGCCCCCACGGACGGACGGACGACGGGTGGCAGCAGAACTTCACGACTCTGATAAGAGTGTTTCCCTTGTATTATAGCAGCCCAAGTAAATGCCGTTTATCTAGGGTTTCAGTAATGATTGGTTAACACCCAATTGCTATGATACAGCTTGACGGGATTTCTGGTCAGATCGCGGCCACCGGAGAGCCGGATGAGTGGGGGACAAGGGGTGGGCGGGAAGAATAAGGGCCGAACTCCTGAGATGAGATGACTGTGGGTTGGTCTGTGAGCAAGCTGCGCTTTTTAGGTCTGGTACGGGCCGGTGGAGAGTGGAGCAAACTAGTATGATATCATATAATATCATATATATGATACAGTGGTTTCGGCCCAAATCAGGGTACAACAAGCCGGGCAACTACTCAGGTCGCTAGATTGAAGTCGCTCCCTTCTTTCCTCAATCCAGCTATCATACGTGACCACGTTGATCAACAGTTTGTCAATTCCCGAGTGACTTACAATGACGAACTGCTTTTAGATTGGGCTACCCAAACTCCTCAGCTCCGGAACCTAGTGCTGCCGAATTCAGATGAGGGTGGAATATTTAGATTTGGGAACTTAAGGATCTCCATCAAAAGAGCATCCAACACGAGTGAGCATATTACCTGTCGCAGCGGCTTCAGATTGGTTTTTCATACAACCCAACACCCGGAGAGTATGATACGCGCGCCCAGATCCCACAAGTATGATATGGAACCACGCGTTCGGTCGATTGCAGTTCACGTGACTGATACGTCGGCAAGAACTGGAGGAGAGGACGGCCCGTCCCGTTCCCCTCCCTCCCCTTGCTTTTCTTATGATACGGTGCAAAGCGTCTAAAGGTGGACCCTCCGGTGAAACAGCAATCCCGTGGCAACCGATCGGAATTGAGCCGGGAATTGCCAAGACATGATGAGTAAGGTGAAATGATACATGTTCAGGAAACAAGTTAAGCAGAAATAGATAGAATTATGTACTTTATATTATGATATAATTATAACATTGTGATTTAAGTGAAAGAATAAAAGAAGAAAATAATAAAAAAGTAAGGAAAATAGTTAACAAGAGCCTTGAGCAAAGGAAACATGACAATGACTTTTATAAATAATCTTAGTAAATTGGGTTGTGCCATACTGTAATCCAGAATAGTAAGCATCAAGAATACAGGTACTTTTCCACCAGTACTTCAGAAGTAAAAGGGAAGTAATTTCCTCTAGGGCTTTCGGAACTGTGTTAATTAGTGATGGCCAATTATATCGACAATGCTTTCTTGTACACTACTTGGCTCTTTCTCATCAGTACTCAATCCAATTTAGTTTGCAATGGAATTTGGGAAAGAATAAATACAGATAGCCTCAGTTTTCAATTTCCTCCTGAAGCCATCACTTGTGAGCTAAAAAGTCTGGCTGAACAGAAAGTCGCTATCGCGCACAGTAAGAGTTACTAGAATAGCCATGATCTTTCTTACTTTTCTTACTTTTACAATCATGTCTTAAACCTCCCACTAGCCACAAGTCCCACTACTGTAAAACTCATTTGCAGCCTTTCGGCTTGCCTCTCCATTCCTCTAAGACAGAGGAGTTATCTATATAACGTGTTCGGACTGGGTCCTAGTCACGGAATAGTATGATAGGAGGCGATAGCTTCTTGGTCAATAAGAAGTAAGTGCTACTTACTAAAGAAGGCTTCGAGGGGATATACTAGGGAATCAAAGGAGTAACTGTTCAACCAAGTATATTTAGAATACTGTTAGTCGAAGTCTGCTGTTTCTATCATGGGAATCAGTGGTCTTTAAATACAGCTTATCGCTTATCCCCAGTATGAGCGATATTCTAAAACCTGGTGTGTATCAACTGATAGTATACGAAACACTACAAGTATTAAACTATACTGTGAAACCAAACATAAAACTTTGTATGTATCAACTGACAGTACATGAAACAATACAAGTATCAAGCAATACTGTAACCGGTACGGGTTACTAGGGTTTTATGTTTGTTTTCACAGTATCGTTTGATACTTGTATTGTTTTGTGTGCTATC
>PYWC01000066.1:332561-423443 GCA_003182015.1 Tuber magnatum
AGGGTAATCTTGTCCGGTGGACAAGTGAACTTTCTCCTGTTACCCTATCTATCCCACTTCCGGAGATAGACACACTAGGCCTTTCTCCAGTTACCCAGCCTAGCTGTGTATTGGCCCTTCATAGGTCCCTAAGTACACTGACACCAATCTTGGGCGTAGCCATGTACCTAAATGCTTGTGCCCACTAAGTCTGCTCATCTCGGAGCCCGGGCCATCGGGTCCCCGTAGGTCAAGTACTCACTTGCTTGCGGGTTCCTACCGGTTCGCCTCCGGGCTACCTGTATGGGTGTAGGTTCTGGCTACCATAGCTCCTATATGCTGGGTCGTTACATAGAGTTGACCGAAGGCCTTTGCTGATATGAAAGATATGGTTAGGGGTTGCTCTTCTGTTGTTTCAGCGGGGGTTTTGCCCTTAGGGGTTCCTCGTCCGGTGCTGCTGAATCCTTCCTCACCTCTTTTGGTCCTGTCCAGGTCCTGGACTTCGCGGAGCTCCCTGGTATCAATATTTTCCATAATCATCTGGGCTACCTGATCCCCTTTTTGGATTGCATAGTCCTCATCCTTCAGGTTTATTAGTAGGACTTGTACCTCACCCCTATAGTCTGCATCGATCACTTCCGCGCCTGTGGTAACCCCGTGTTGGGTGGCCATACCACTGGGTTGAGCGATTCTTGCATAGGTGCCGTCAGGCAGTCCCACTGCAATTCCTGTTAGTATCATTTTTTGTCCTTTGCGGGGACCATCGTGTCTTCCGTGCTGTACAGGTCGGGACCTGTAGCCTTCTTTGATTCTTGGATTGGTTTCCTAGCATTTGGGTGTAATACTTGTACCCTTATGCCTTCATCGTGGGGGATCCCTTCTTCGTGTGTGGTATTCATGTGGAGGATCTGCGTCCTCAGGTTGTCTCTGATTGCTTGTTCTTCGTGGATTGTTTCAACTATTGGGGAAGTTTCTAGGCACAACTGCGTGCATAGTTCACTGTTGAAGTTGATTTGGCCTTTTTCCCAGTCGATATTGAGATTGTGTCGGTTTACCCAGGGTGTTCCCCGTATCGCACTGTGTTTCTGTAAGTGCGCTACTTGGAACGTCATAGCTTCGAGATGTGACCCAATCTCCATTACTGCCTGTACTGTATGGGTGACGGGTCCTGCTTTGCTTTTTTCCCCAAAGACCACGTATATGTCTCTTGGTTTCTTTATCTTTTCCAGGGATAATCCGTGGGTTTTACAGAAGTTTCTGTCAATGAAATCCTTGGTTGCTCCTGAAGCGAGCATCGCGTTCGTTTCTGTCACTTTGTTTGTTGTGCGTAGTTTTATCTTAATCATAAGATGTTCATTGTCGTTCATGTAACAGTTTGTGTCCTTGACCATTGCCTTGTTGCCTTTTCTCGTTGATGGGAGTGTCTTGTTTTTTCTGGTTGATATATGTGCGATACCGGCGGGTTTGCCTCTTTCCTCATCCCGCAGACCACTCTTTGTAGGCGACTTTATTCGTTTAAATTCTCCTGCCCTTCCGTCCTCTCCATGGCTTCCATTTCTTAGAGTTTGGTCTCTTTTCGTCGACAATGTTTGGTGAAGTGCCCTTTCTGTCCGCATCGGAGGCATGCATTCTGTTTTCTTCTTTTCTGGTATTCCTGTTTGGAGAACTATTGGAATCGCATGTTCCTTCTTCCTGCCGCGTCCAAGTCCATTGGGTCTCCTGCTGGTGGCGGTTTTGGTGTATTGTTCGGTCGGTAGGTCCCGTTGTTGTTGTGTAGCGGGGTTGGGTATTGTATCCCCCTGGTCCTGTTTTGAGGTTGTCTGACCAGATTGATTTTGTCTTCTTTGTCGACGGCCCATACTGCGAAGCCTTGTGCTGTCCGATTGGTCTCGTCCGAGCTTAGCCAGGCCTCTTTCAGCCTATCGTTAGCACCACCCAGAAGATGGCGGTACTCCGCATTACCGTCGTATTCCCCTTCGACCGATATCATGCGGACCTTGTACCAGTAGTCGGAACAGTTGTCCTTTTCTTGGCTCATCTTCTCCGGTTTAAGCCTCACCGTTTCCTTGACGTTTCTGTCCCCAAACTGGGTATAGAGGGTTTCCTTAAACTCCTCCCATGAGGCCCATATCCTGCCTCGCTTTCCTTCCATGTAGGGCATTATCTATTGCGCCGCTGCTTCTCTTAGGAGGGACTTGGCATAGTCTACCTTAATTGTGTTCTTTCCAACTCTGGTAACGGGGGCACCCCTAGGAAGATGGATCCCAAGGTTGCGACCGCACCAAACAACTTCAACTTATCGCGAAATGTTCACCCAGATGTAAGAGTAAAGTAGACGGTAAAAGTTAATATCGTTAAGCCTGACGCTGCACTCAATTAAGGTCTCGAGAGGATTGATTGTTGAAGTAGGAGAGTTCTCGCATAGATGTTCAGGTAGTTTTATCTTATGCCAGAAACTCCCCCATCACTTTACTCCAACTATTCGAGAACACCCTTCTCTGCTAAGGGTGGTCCGACACGTCTCCTGGCACCCCTTTCAGGCATACATGTGTAGACACTCTCTAGTCGGCGTTCACCATATGTGCATATCGTTTCTGCCGCGCATTTCCATTCTGCCCACCGGAGTGAAAACTTCTGCGCGTCGGTGACTTGCCAGTGGCTAACTGTCGAGACACCTTGCTGAACTAGACTATCTATGACACCCTCCCTATGCGCGGTGATTTCTACTTGACCCCAGAAGCTACCGTGAGTGGTTTATCTATCTACTATTTACGAGTCTCGCGCTTCCGATGTCTTGCGCACGATACGGTGGTTCGGGCGCGGTCCAATGGGTGCTACCCATGACCACCACCTCGGATCCACCTCACCTGTGGTAGGAATCATGCTTCTAGTGTCTCTGCCCTTCCCTTTTCGCGCCTATGCCGTTGGGGAGACTTTTGGGTTTGGTAGGCGTAGAACTCTCCCAGTCGCCCCGGTACCACCTGGGACCACCTTCGGGACCCCTACGGTTAACTCCCATTAACTCCGTCGGTTTTGGTCCGTTTTACTCCAAACATCTTGGAGGAGGTACGTCACCTTCCACTCTATGCCCCCTTATATATCCTGCGAACAGCTTACGGTCAACCCGACAGCAGCGACGTATACGGTGTTGCAAGCAGGTCTCCAACGATCCCCCTTTGCTCGACTGCACACAACTACGCAACCGTTTGCCCATGACATCCGGGCCTCAAGGCGGGGCCGGAGGGGCATGATAGGAATAAAGAAAACAAATTACAGCTTCTTCGTAGCTGCGTAGCTCGCCCAATAGCATCTCCCGGAACTCCAGATTCCAGTATTATGCATGGCTTCGTGTGACAAACATTCCAGTCATTTTTCCCTAACTCCCCGTGGGACTTCGTATTGAAAGGCAGGGTAACTCAGGTCCTTGAACAGGGTAACCCAAGCCTCAAGGCAGGGTAACCCAGTCCTGAGGGTAGGGTAATCTTGTCCGGTNGCCGAGGAGTAGGGTCAGGTGTATCTGATGCTGTGATGCCCTTTGGCTTGGACGTCCTTTTCTTAACCTGGCGCCTATTGGTTGGTCCAATCGCCAGACTTCCTGACCGACTGCGGGCGATCGAGGAGGGGACGGACAGAGCGCCTGTTGATGCTCTTGTGAAGGACGAGGTGTAACTGTAGCCTTCCCACTTGAGGCTTTCCAACATCTGTATACCCATGGGGCTTAGGTACACCCTCCACTGTTCATCCCGGGCTCTTATAGCCAGTTCCATCTCGAAGTTCTCCAGCTTCGTGTGGACAAGTGGGAGTGGGGGCGCCGCCTCTATCATCAGTACGTCATTCTCCGCATCAACACTATAATCTCCCCCGAAGGCCCTTTGCAGCGCTGCCATACGATCCTTCAATGCCTTCTGGTCTCTTAACAATCGCAGGTATGCCTCCTGCTGTACCTTCATCCATTCCACCGCTGCCGTAGTAATCTGTTTACAGAACACCTGCTGCTGCTGGGCATTCCAGTGCTTTAGTTCCGGCTTCGCATCCTCAATAGACTTGGATACCTCCCGGACGATGTAAGGTTCGACGAACTCGCGGGAGAACTCGCTAAAGGGTACCCCTTGCGGTGGGGGAGGGGGCATGTTATGGACGAGGACGGAGTCTTGGAAGAACGAAAGCGTTGCGGCTCGAGGGTCTGTAATCATAAGATCAACACATTCATCAGGTAGTTGAATAGGGGCGGCCTGCAGAAGCAATTGGTGACCGTCCCATTCAATACCGCGGACTTCCGCGAACGGCGATGCACTAAATGTGTTGCCGGAGTTCTCGTCAAGGTCAAGGTCTGAATCCGAGTTGGATTCCATTCTAGCTCGACGTTCGATAGTAGCGATTGCCCTTTCCACCCTGGGCCACTTGTTCGAGACAAGGTTACCAGTATTCATGCAAGGTCAGTGCCGAAGGTCGAAAACAATTAATCAGGAGAGGAGTTAAGCAAGGAGCTCGCTTAACGATATACTGTAACGGGGGCACCCCTAGGAAGATGGATCCCAAGGTTGCAACCGCACCAAACAACTTCAATCTTATCGCCAAAAGTTCACACAAATGTAAGAGTAAAGTAGACGGTAAAACTTAATATCATTAAGCCTGACGCTTCACACAATTAAGGTATCAAGAGGATTGATTGTTGGAGTAGGAGAGTTCTCGCATAGATGTTCAGGTAGTTTTATCTTATGCCAGAAACTCCTCCATCATTTTACTCCAACTATTCGAGCAGACCCTTCTCCGCTAAGGGTGGTCCCACACGTCTCCTAGCACCCCTTTCAGGCATGCCTGTGTCGACACTCTCTAGTCAGCGTTCACCATATCTGCATATTGTTTCTGCGACACATTTCCATTATGCCCGCCGGAGTGAAAACCTCTGCGCATCGGTGACTTGCCAGTGGCTAACTGTCAAGACACCTTGCTGAACTAGACTATCCATGACACTCTTCCTATGCGCATTGATTTCGACTTGATCCCGGAAGCTACCATGAGCGGTTTATCTATCTACTATTTACGAGTCTTGGGCTTCTGATGTCTTCCGCAGGGTACGGTGGTTCGGGAGCGGTCCAATGGGCGCTACCCATGACCAGCACCTCGGATCCACCTCACCTGTGGTAGGAACCATGCTTCCAGTGTCTCTGCACTTCCCCTTTCGAGCCTATGGCGTTGGGAACACTTCTGGGTTTGGTAGGCGTAAAACTCTCCCAGTCGCCCCAGTACCACCCGGGACCACCTTCGGGACCCCTACGGTTAACTCCCGTTAACTCCGTCGGTTTTGGTCTGTTTTACTCCAAACTACTTGNGAGATAGACACACTGGGTCTTTCTCCAGTTACCCAGCCTAGCTGTGTATTGCCCCTTCATAGGTCCCTAAGTACGCTGACAACAATCTCGGGTGTAGCCATGTACCTAAATACTTGTGCCCACTAAGTCTGCTCATCTCGGAGTCCGGGCCATCGGGTCTCTGTAGGTCAAGTACTCACTTGCCTGCCGGTTCCTACCAGTTCGCCTCCGGGCTACCTGTATGGATGTAGGTTCCGGCTACCAAAGCTCATGTATGCTGGCTCGTTACAACTCTGTACCCCTTAACCTTAAAGTACAGTTCCAACTGGCTTAGGAACCGTCACAGTTTTTCGCGGTCCCCCTCATAGAGGTCCGGTTCCCTTGCTTTCGGTCTTGATGCCAGGTGGGCATTGATTGCTCCCAGGAACCTCATCATCTGGTCCTCCGTCATCATCAGGGCCTGCATCATAGGCCCCGTCGCGGGTGCGGGTGTTGCCGCTACAGCCATCCTTCTTGGTCACCGTGTTCCGTCGGGAGAACTATCTCGGGGTGAAGTTTGTGTCGGGGTAACTGGACATGCTGCTCAGGAGGGTTGGCTTGCTGCTTCGCCTAAGGCGTTTCATACTCGTCCTAGGTCGAGAGTATCGTCTCTGAGATTGATGTCTCCTTTGTCGTCTTGGGTGAACCCCGAGTTCTCTGGAGTTGCCGTTCCGCCGTCGTTAGGTGTCGCAGGAGATGCAACCAAATGTTCTAGTTTACCACTACTTGTGTTACTCGCGAGAGGTAACGACCTTGGTTGGTTCTTCCAAAATGCACTGCACTGTGTCCTAGAGCTCCTCGAGTCTCTAGGCCCTATGTTAGTATTCTCAGGTAAGAATTGGTTTCTCACCAGCGCCGAGAGTATCGGTCTTTGAGTTGGTTAATATAATCCATGTAGTGGATAGGTTCTTGACTCTAAAGCGGATCCGTCTAGCGGATGAGATTGGCGTGTAAAGGTTCTTATATTGTAAACATCGTAAAGTAGTGTATAGGAAATAACAATAGATGGTTGCGTAAAGAGCTAACCCATCTGTGAAGACACGGCTATTATATAGGCCTCTTCCGACAATCATAACCCTGCCCTGATCCTCAAGGGTGGTCAGGTGCAAAATCCATCACATGACTCCCACGAGTCATGTACGCAAACACAATACATCCCATAACCTCTAAGTGAGGTCATGGGCGAAACATAAATCAAAGGCAATATAAATAAAGCAACCACCTGACCTACTAATAAGGTTACGCGCGAAACATAAGCGAGTCTGCCTTGCCGGTCAGCCTTATCGGCCAGCCCAGACTCTTCCCATGACGTCAAGTGAACGTCATGTGCGAACTACAAGCAACATAAACGAGCCCCATGAGCTGCTAACGAGGTAATGTACATAAAACCAACTTCAACATAAACGAGCCCATGACCTGCAAAGCAGGTCATGTGCGTGAATGAATCATAACTAAACTGTATGACATCCAAGGGACGTTATATGCGAAACCCATTTCCTTGGTGCCGTCACCTGGTGTAACGGGGGCACCCCTAGGAAGATGGATCTCAAGGTTGCGACCGCACCGAACAACTTAAGACTTATCGCCAAAAGATCACACGGATGTAAGAGTAAATCAAATGGTAAAACGTAATATCGTTAAGCCTGACGCTTTGCTCAATTAAGGTGTCGAGAAGATTGATTGTTGGAGTAGGAGAGTTCTTGCATAGACTTTCAGGTAGTTTTATCTCATGCCAGAAACTCCCTCATCAGTTTTCTCCAACCATTAGAGCACAGCCTTCTCCGCTAAGGGTGGTCCGACACATCTCCAGACACACCATTTGGGCATGCATGTGTCGACACACTGTAGTCGGCATTTACCTTATGCGGTTATCGTTTCTGCGGGGCATTTTCCTTTTGCCTGCCGGAGTGAAAACCTCTGCGCATCAGTGTCTTGCCAGTGGCTAACAGCCAAGGCACCTCATGAACAAGACTATCTATAACACCCTTCCCACATGCATTGATCTCTACTTGACTCTGGAGGCTACCATGAGCGGTTTATCTATTTACTATTTACGGGTCTCGGGCTTCCGGTGTCTTCCACAGGGCATGGTAGTCCTGGAGTGATCCAATTTGCGCTACCTATGACCATTACCTTGGATATACCTTACCTGTGGTAGGAATCATGCTTTTAGCGTCTCTGCACTTCCCTTTCAGAGCCTATAGCGTTGGGAGCACTTTCGGGCTTGGTAGGTGTAAAACTCCCCCAGTCGCCCAGGCACCACCCAGGACTACCTTCGGGACCGCCACGGTTAACACCCGTCAACTCCGTCAGTTTTGGTCCGCTTTACTCTGAACAACTTGGAGGAGGTACTCCACATTCCACCCTATGCCCCCGTATATATCCTGTGAACAGCTTACGGTCGGCCGGATGGCAGCAACGTATACGGTGTTGCAAGCATGTCTGCAAAGATTCCGCTTTGCTAGGCTGCCCAAACCTACACAACTGTTTGCCCATGATGTCTGGGCCTCAAGGCGTGGCCAGAGGGTCATGATAGGAATAATGTCTCCAATTTACAGCTTCCTCGAAGCTACGTAGCTCGCCCAATATCATCCCCCGGAACCCCAGATTCCAGTATCATGCCTGGCTTCGTATGACAAACATTCCGGTTATTTTTCCCGAACTCCCCTTGGGACTTCGTATTGAAAGGTAGGGTAACTCAGGCCCTTGGGCAGGGTAACCCAAGCCCCATGGAAGGGTAACCTGATCCTGCGGATAGGGTAACCTGTCCGGTGGACAAGACTACTTTTCCCTGTTACCCTGGCTATCCTGTTGCCGGAGATAGACACTGCTGACCTTTCTCCAGTTACCCAGCCTAGCTGAGCAACTGCCCCTTCAGACATCCTTAACTATGCTGACAACGCTCCAGGGTGTATCCAGGTACCTAAGTCCCTGACCAGCCAATTCTGTTCATTCTTGGAGCCTGGGCTATCGGGTTCCCGTATGTCGAGTACTTACTTGCCTGCCGGTTCCTACCAGTTTGCCTCCTGGCTCCCTGTATGGGTGTATGTTCCGTCTGCTATAGCTCATGTATGCTGGGTCGTTACCTCTCTTCCCTCTTCTCTAGGGTCTGTCCCGGACCGATAGCGTCGCCTCTTATTCCTATGATGCGATTCCTCCAAGACCCTATGGTCCATGGGCTTGCACGGATATCTTTGGTGGAAGTCCCGAATGGCCAGTAAGCCTGTCCCTTCTAGCATCCCATAGGGCTCCCAGGAGTTCTCCGCAGCCCTGTAGCCTTCCCATGAAACCAGGTACTGGATGAAGCACGATGGAAACTTCGCCTTCGCTCCTCCCTACCATCGGCTGTCTACACCAGCTTTGATAACGTAACCAGGCCCACTGTCTACAAGTTCCGAGATAGGGGCATCCTTTACCCTACCGGCTTCCGGATTCTCGCGATAGGGTTCGCGCAACGTGACATTGCAAACCGGGTGGCTGCTGCACCTGGTGGGCAGTGGCAGTTCATAGGCCCGGTTACCCACCTGACGTTTGACCGCGAAAAGCCCAAACATCGGGTGGTCCTGCTTCTCCATTGGACGCTTCGTCCGGATGTTTTCTCGATTCAACATCACACGGTCCACTTTCCTTCCCCGCCCAGGAGCCATATCCTCCAGGGTAATGCAGTCCGGTGATGGCAACCTTTTCTGGTCCTACCATTTCCTTTGCCTTGCCTGTGCCCGTCGGATCATTTCTCGAATTTCTGCCCAGGTTCCTTTCTATTCCTTAACCAAGAGCTCCCTACTTGGGCGTATTCCTTGGTTGTCAGACATGATACCCAACCAGTTTGTCCTTTAGTTAAACCCATGGTTGATCTCAAAAGGTGACAACCTGATGGATTCAGATATTGAGGTGTTGAATGCATACTCCGCAAGGGGTAACAGTGAAACCCAATCATCTTGTCGGTAGGAACAGTAACTACGCAAGCACCGCTCTAGTGTCTGCTTAACCCTCTCGGTCTGCCCATCAGTCTCAGGGTTGAATGCAGGCAAAATGTTTGGTTTCACTTGCAACAAGTGCATTAGACTCATGCCGAACTTGCATGTGAATCAGCTATCTTGGTCAGAGATGATTGACTCTGGGAGTCCATGAAGGCGCCAAACTTCCTTCAGAAATATCAAGGGAAGCTCCTAGATAGGTACCTCCCTGGTCAGGGGTATGAAATGGGCCATTTTCGAGAATCTGTCCACTATGACCCAGATTCTCATATACTCTTCGGACTCTGACAGCGCTACAATAGCATCCATTGAAATTGCTCTCCACAGCCATATAGGAACATCAATAGGTTCCAGCAGCCGGAACTTCTTGCACCTAATGGATTGATTTCTTTGGCACGCATCAGATGTCCGCACGTAGCTGGTGATGTGGTCATCCATCTTAGGCCAATAGAAGTTAGCCCTAACCCTGCCAATGGTCTTGCAAGTCCCGAAGTGTCCCGCGATTTGGGAGTCATGTTCTGCCTTCGTGATTGTCTCCTTGAGATTCGGACCCTTGGGAACATACCACCTGTTCTTGTACAGGAGCAGGCCTTTTTCCGTCATGAAATGTAGGTCGACCAGTTTGTCACCAGCAGCTGTTGCCTTCAGGATTCTTAAGTACTCCTGGTCTTCGGTTATCGCTGCCCGCAGTTGATTCAAAAAGGACCACTGGAGCCGAAATCGTTGGCACACCTGCAATACTTGTGGTCGCAAGATGTCCCGTTCCTGGTGCCCAACTCACTGTCCGGGACGAAAAAATGACTGTGGCGGAAAATCACTCCCCCCTTCAGGGTGGTAGTCCCTACGCTGCGACAAAGCATCTGCCTTCTCATTCAACTGCCCTTCTCGGGAAACCACTTTGAAGTTGAACAGTTGCAGGAACTCTGCCCAGCGGTGCTGCCTTCGGTTAAGGACCTTGGTACTATTGAAGTACTCCAAATTCTTATCGTCCAAATACAACACCAAGTGGTCCATTACCGAGTGTAGCAAATAATCCTGTTACTTGAACGCCGCCACGATGGCAGTTGTTTCCTTGTCATGGACATCATAATTAATCCGCGCTGGGTGAAACTTCCTACTATGGTAGGCCACCGGATGCCATCTCTCATCTTCAAAGAACTGGGAGTGGACGGCTCCTAATGCGAAGTCACTAGTGTCAGTTTCCAGCCGGGTTGGTGGTTCAGGGTCAAAATGTGCTATGATAGGTTTAAACGTGAACGCTTCCTTCAAATGTTTGAAGGCCTGCTTACACGCAGATGTCCATTCCCATCGGACATCCTTCTTTGTCAAGTCCGTTGGAGGTTTCGCTATCTTGCTGAAACCTTCTATGAACCAACGATAGAAGTTGGCAAAGCCCATAAAGCTTGGAACGTCGACGGTGCATGTCGGAGGTGCCCAATCCCTGATTGTCTACACCTTCTCCGACAACATAGAGATCCCCATATTGGAGATCTTGTATCCGAGAAATTCAACCTCCCGATGGTGGAAACTGGACTTCTTTATGCTTACACATAGTCTAGCTTTCCGCAATTTCTCCATCACATGGCTCACCATTGCGACGTGCTCTTCCATAGTTTTGGAGTAGATCAGGATGTCATCCATATACCCGGTGACTCCTTCGTCTATGAGATCCCGAAAGACCTCATTTATCATGCTTTGGAAGGTTGCTGGGGCATTACACAACCCAAAAGGCATGACCGTGTATCCATACAGTCTATATCTGCACCGGAAGGCTGTCTTCCATTCTGCACCTCCTGCCATCCTCAGAAGGTAGTAGCCGTTCTTTAAGTCCAACTTGGTGAACACTACCGCTTTTCCTAACCTATTTCGCAGTTCGTTCATCAATGGTAGAGGATACTTGCTCTTCACCGTGATTTTGTTCAGCCCTCGGTAATCTATTACCAGTCTTAATGTACCATCTGGTTTTGGCATGAAGAGGATAGGGGCTGCTGGTGAGGAACTGGATCGCTGCAGCTTTCCCGTCCGTAGCATGTCTTTGGGATATTCCCGGACTGCCTTAAGCTCCTTTTCCGATAACGGACAGATAGGCCCAAATGGAGGTTGCGTTCCGTGTTGCAACTCGATCGCATGGTCATACTTTGCATGCTCCGGTAATGCCTCAATCTGTTCTTGACTGAAGATATCCCCGTAGTCCTTATGCTCGGGGAGTAGCTCAACCGTAATGTCGCGACCTTCCCTATCCGAGAATTGCACAATTCCCAATAGGTACACATTACTAGGGTCTTCGGCTGATAACTCTTCATCGGTCATGAACACTAACCGCCCCTGCTCTGCCAGGCAGTTAGCCTTGCAGAAATCCGAGCGCCAGGTTAGTGATCCGGTCTTCCAATCTATGTCTGGGTTATGGTCTTTGAACCAAGACATAGGTAGGTACCCATCCACCTTAGTGTCGGGCATATCTGCAACTTGAAAGCGCATCTCCTTGTTGTGGTCACCTATCCCCATCTCTAATGACTTGGTATAGTGTAGACCTGACCCAGGAATGTGATTAACACTAGCGTCGCTTATCGGCACGTGTACCTTTCGTCATACACATGGTGCCTGAGTCTGCTTAACCCATCGGCTACTAAGCACCGGGCCAGTGGCTCCACTATCGAGCAGCAGGAGCGCTTGCGCGCTAACCTGTCTAGCTCCTATCTTCTAGTCTAACTTAACCCGCAGGTGGATAGACTTAGTTTGACGAGGCAACTTGTCCCGCTTCTGCCTCTTCTCTTGTCTTGGTGACTTTGTTATCTTTGCTTAGTAAGTCCCTTTAGTCTCTTGCCTTTCGACACAAGGGCGGCCACAACGGGTCGGTAAATGTTAACGGATTGGAATTCGTCCTTTTTTTCAATAACTAGGGTACTTACTATCACGCAAGCATGATTTTGGGTACTGAACCCTCCTCAGGTAAACTTGGGAATAGCATCATTTATTTGATCAAGTCCAGCCTGAACCAATTCCGCTTATACTACTCCTAACAATTTTTTCCAGAGGTGGGTAGAAGTCCGCTGTCAGACCAGTTCCTAGCGAAGCAGCCTTTCTTCCCCAATGCTGAGCGTCTCCTCGAGCAGGACCTCACCCAGCCTCAACCGAAATAATGTCCATTGACTTGCCCATCCAGCTAAGGAAATCCTGAAAGAAGTACGTATAACTAGAACAAAGGAAATAACCAGAAACCCAACAAAGGAGAGATAGCCCAGCCCACCGCGCACAGCCCTTAACACCTGCCTGCCCACACCTCCTGTGTGTAGTCAGTATCAGGGTCGTTTATGTGGTAGAAGGGTACTCACCCATCTCCAAAGCCACCTCCATGGCTCATGTCCATCTATCCCTCAGGGGTCTATGGCTATGGGTTAATCAGGTTACACCTTAAACAGAATGGGTTCTTATCTATTCCGATCCATCAGTATCAACCTCTATGATCTGAGGTGATACCTGACGGACTTCAAGTATCTTTGACGAGGAAGCCAGAGGAGGCGCTTCAATGCGCTTCAGCTGCTTGCCTGTTCCTGTGGGCTCGTTTACCACGGCTGACTGTTTCAACCCACGAGCCTGTTTGGACGAACTAACGACTGGTGACGTGGCAGTGGACGTTCTCCAGAAGTGACCACTTTGTCCACACTTGGTGCACTAATTGTGCTTTCTCCGCCGTTCGGTCAAAGTCGACGGGATTTCCTTATGCGCTATTGCATACTCAGAACTTGCCGGCTTTCCCTGTTTCCCCGCATTGAAATTAGTAGGTTTGGCAGGCCTCCAGTTCTGTCTGCGCAAACCATTTTCCTTCTTCTTAAATCTCCCGGAAGTCTATGACCTATCGTCCTTTCTTTCCGTTGGCTGAGACCGTTGGACAGGGTGGAAACCCTGTTACTGAACCAGGTGTTGTCTTCCAGCGTGTGTCCAACTTTCCGCAGAAGATCAAGGTAGTTGTTCAGGTCGGTTGCATGGGGCTCCTTGAGTGCCCACGTGTTCCGAACTTCCAGGGCAATACCTGACTGTACCTTGTCTCGTACCTGTACTGGATCCGTATAGCTAAGCTTATACATGTACTCAATTATCTTGTCCAGGTACTCATCAATGTGCTGTGGCTTCATCACCAGGTCTCGCCACTCGAGAAGCCACCGGTCTTGTTCCGCTTGGTCACTGCCGAAACTTCGTTCCAGTCATGCCCGTAATCCTTGCCATGTCCTCAATGGGTTACTGTTGTTGACAGGAACACCAGCATGCTTAGCTGCCTCTTTGTTGATATGTGAGTGCAGCCTGAGATACCATGTTCAGGCGGTATCTTCAAAGAGGGGAATCACCAGGTTTACCTTGTGCATATCCGTCAACCTGCACCCTGCAAAGTATTCGAACTTGACCTCCACAAGCGTTAGGAAGCTTGCAAGTTCGGTACCCTTTCCCTTGAATGCCAGAATACCACTCAACTTCTCGGGCTTCTTTCCCCGCTGTCTGGAGGATGGCCGTGAGGTCGATCTGCCCCAGAATTCCCGTTGTAGCTTCTTAGCGCAGCGGTCCCACCGTCGTTTCTTCTCGTCAGTGCAATCTTCATTGCGAGTGCCGAGGAAGGGGGGCACAACAGGGAGAGAATCGGCATCATCATCATCCGAACTGTCATGCTCGGAGTCCCCTGGATCTCCTCCCGCTCCGGTTGCACCACCTCCAGGAGGCGCATTTCCATCTCCACCATCTCCGGCGTTTCTGCCTGGTGTCTCCCATGGTCTATCATACCCATCAAACCGTTCCTCCTAGCCATCCTGATTCCCATGCCTGTGGGGGTTAGCCCCTGATGGTACTGATGCCGGTGGTGGAACAGGGCATTGCCCACTCTCAGGAGTTGGGTTAGGCACCACCTGAGTTATCCGCAGAAATGCCCGTAGCTCTGGGCTGCTCAGGGGTTGCATCGGGGGGCAAACGTGCCTCCATGAGCCACAATACCCACATGTTGGCCGTCCATCTCCTTCCTTCTGCCTTCTTCGATACCTTACGGGGGTCTGTTGTTCCTTCCTGCACCCATATGTGTGGTAATGAATGCACCGCACACGAGTTTCTTCCGATTTGCAGCCCGCCAGGCAAAACTCATCTTGGCTGTCCGACTCGCCACGTGTGATTGTGGGGAGCATGGAAGGAGGAGTCGATTTCGAAGTGGCAGAGGGAATTACGGGTGCCCAAGGAACGGAGTGAGCAGGGGTCCCAGGTCCGGGGATCAGAGTCCCCTGTGATAGAGCCAGGGGTACTCACTCTTCCTGGCGCCTTACCTGTTCCTGAAATCCAGGTGATGCCGCGCGCAGTGGTCGGAGCCCCTGGGGTAGCCGATACTGGTGGCTCGAAGGCTGTGGCAGGAAAGGTATTAGGAAAGGGTAACGAGACGGGTAAGAGTGGGGGTCTTGGGGCAGCGATGTGAGGTATGGGAGTTGCAACCAACGGTGTTGCAGGAGGGTTAATAGGAGCAGGGGTCGGCTGAGGCGTAGGGTCAGGTGTATCTAGTGCCGTGATACCCTTTGGCTTCGACGTCCTTGTCTTAACGCAATGCCCATCGGTTGGTCCAATTGCCGGACTTCCTGAATGAGTGCGGGTGATCGAGGAGGGGACAAACAGGGAGCCTGTTGATGCTCTTGTGAAGGACGAGGTATAGCTGAAGCCTTCACCCTTGAGGCTTTCCAACATCCGTATACCCACGGGACTTAGGTACGCACTGCACTGTTAATCCCGGGCTCTTATAGCCAATTCCATCGCGAAGTTCTCCAGCTTGGTGTGGACGAGTGGGAGTGGGGGCGCCGCCTCTATCATCAGTACGCCATTCTCAGCATCAATACTATAACCCCCTGCGAAGGCCCTTTCCAGCGCTGCCATACGATGCTTCAATGCCTTCCGGTCTCTTAACATTCGCAGGTATGCCTCCTACTGTAGTTTCATCCATTCCCCCGCTGCCGTAGTAATCTGTTTATGGAACACCTGCTGCTGCAGGGCATTCCAGTTCTTTAGTTCACGCTTCGCGTCCTCAATCCGCTTGGACACCTCCCGGACGTTGTAAGGTCCGACAAACTTGCGGGAGAACTGGCTAAATGGCACCCCTTATGGCGGGGGAGGAAGCATGTTGTGGACGAGGGCAGAATCTTGAAAGAACGAAAGCGCCGCAGCGCGAGGGTTGGTAAGCATAAGATCAACACATTCATCAGGTAACTGAATACGGGCGGCTGCCAGAAGCAACTGGTGACTGTCCCATTCAATACAGCGGACATCTGCGAAAACCGATGCACGAAATGTGTTGGCGGAGTTCTCGTCAAGGTCAAGGTCTGAATCCGGGTTGGATACTTTTCTAGCTCGAAGTTCGGTACTAGCCATTTCGCTTTCCACCTATGGCTACTTGTTCTAGACAAGGTTACCAGTATTCATGCAAGGTCAGTGCCGAAGGTCGAAAAACAATTAATCAGGGGAGGAGTTAAGCAAGGAGCTCGCTTAACGATATACTGTAAGGGGGGTACCCCTAGGAAGATGGATCCCAAGGTTGCGACCGTACCAAACAACTTCGAACTTATCACCAAAAGTTCACACAGATATGAGAGTAAGGTAAGCGGTAAAACTTAATATCGTTAAGCCTGACACTTCGCTCAATTAAGGTCTCGAGAGGATTGATTGTTGAAGTAGAAGGATTCTCCCATAGACTTTCAGGTAGTTTTATCTTATGCCAGAAACTCCCCTATCAGTTTACTCCAACTATTTGAGCACACCCTTCTCCGCTAAGGGTGGTCCAATACATCTCCTGGCACACCCTTCGGGCATGCATGTGTCGACACACTGTAGTCGGCGTTCACCTTATGTGGTTATCATTTCTGCGGTGCATTTCTATTTTGCCTGCCGGAGTGAAAACTTCTGTGCATCGGTGTCTTGCCAGTGGCTAAAAGTCAAGGCACCACATGAACTAGACTATTTATGACACCCTTCCCATATGCATTGATCTCTACTTGACTCCGGAGGCTACCGTGAGCGGTTGATCTATTTACTATTTGCGGGTCTCGGGCTTCCGGTGTCTTCCACAGGGCATGGTAGTCCGAGAGTGATCCAATGGGCGCTACCCATAACCACTACCTCGGATCCACCTTACCTGTGATAGCAATCATGCTTTTAGTGTCTCTGCACTTCCCTTTCAGAGCCTATAGCGTTGGGAGCACGTCCGGCCTTGGTGAGTGTAAAACTCTCCCAGTCGCCGTGGCACCACCCGGGACTACCTTTGGGACCCCCACGGTTAACACCCGTTAACTCCGTCAGCTTTGGCCTGTTTTACTCCGAATAACTTGGAGGAGGTACTCCACCATCCACCCTATGCCCCCTTATATATCCTGTGAACAGCCTACAGTCGACCGGACGGCAGCAACATACAAGGTGTTGCAAGTATGTCTCCAAAGGTTCCTCTTTGCTAGACTGCACACAACTACACAACTGTTTGCCCATGACGTTCGGGCCTCAAGGCGTGGCCCGAGGGCCATTATAGGAATAATGTCTCAAATTTACAGCTTCCTCGAAGCTACGTAGCTCGCCCAATATCATCCCCCAGACCCCCAGATTCCAGTATCATGCCTGGCTTCGCATGACAAACATTCCGGTCATTTTTCCTGAACTCCCTGTGGTACTTCATATTGAAAGGTAGGGTAACTCAGGCCCTTGGGCAGGGTAACCCAAGCCCCAGGGCAGGGTAACCTGATCCTGAGGGCAGGGTAACCTTGTTCAGCGGTCAAGATAACTTTTTCCTGTTACCCTGTCTATCCCCTCGCTGGCAATAGACATTTCTCACCTGTCTCCAGTTACCCGGCCTAGCTGAGCAACTGCCCCTTCAGATGTCCTTAAGTACGCTGACAACGCTCCGGGGTGTATGCAGGTACCTAAGTCCCTCACCAGCCAATTCTGTTCATTCTCGGAGCCCGGGCCATCGGGTCCCCGTAGGTCAAGTACTTACTTGCCTGCCGGTTCCTACCAGTTCACCTCCTGGCTCCCTGTATGGGTATAGGTTCTGTCTGCCATAGCTCATGTATGCTGGGTCGTTACACCTGGCTAGCGCTCCTCTAGCCAGATCGCGACAGTTGTGTTCTTTCCCTTGTTCTATAAGGTGTGTGGGTGGTAGGTCTATCACCTGCCTCCATTTGTCGTTGCTCTATTCTGTCTTAATCATGGTTTCAGACCTGGAACTTGTTCAGGTAAGGTTCATGGAATCATTGAATTGTTTCGGGTGCATAGTCAAAGTTTGTTGCGGAGTACCACTGTCCGTTCTGCTGTGGCGGGCAGTCAGTATACTTGGTACGGTGCTGAAGTCACCCGCAGCGGAAGCGGAAGTAGATTATTTAATCGAGTTCATACTCGTCTTCTCTGTTTATACGAATAGGCAGAGAGGGAAGTTTCTTTTCTGCAGAGAAGAAGTTTCCTTGACAGGGTTTGAGGAGGCTTGTATGAAATCTTGAACGAGTTTGTTTCATCAAGACAGCGAGGCCGAGTTTATATGCTCGCAACCTGACCGGTTTGATAATATTAGAGGGTCCAAGCTTCTTGTAGTCCGGCTTCTTCGATGGTCTCATAGTCCCGATATTGCGCGGTATCAACCTGACCTTGTTGCTAAACGTACAGTTTGGGACTGGCTTCCGCTACTTATGGCTCTTTTCCTTCCCACCCATCTGCGCGAGAGTCATTTCATCTAGTAAGATGCCATGTATCTGTATCATATTGTTGGCTTGTATTATGTTTCTTGGCACTTGGTATTGTGCCAGATCAAATGACGGGTCATATCCATAATTTGCAAAGAAGGGTGTCATTTTTATTCTCTCTTGTTGTCCATTATTGTATATGAATTCTACTGGGGATAGGAATTCCGTCTAATCGTTTTGTTGGTAATTGACGTAGGCTCATAGGTATTGTTCTGATATCGCATTTGTTCATTCCATCTGTTTGTCCCTTTGTGCATGGAAGGCCATGCTTAGGTGTTGGTTGACAATTGATTGTTGTGTGATTTCTTTCCACACTTCCAACATGAATAGTAATGCCCTATCTGAAGTAATATCTTTCAGTAGTCCATGGAGTCTAAAAACTTGGGTTTTAAATGGATTCAAGAATTGTAGTGCCATCATATCTGTTCTGCTTGGTATAAAGTACGCCATTTTTGTAAGTTGGTCGGTAACGACCTATATTGCGTCCTGACCATTTGATTCGAGTAGTTCTGTGAGGAAATCCATAGCAATAGATTGCCATGGTCTTTCAGGAGCTACCCGCAGTTTGAGCAGCCCACAGGATGCATGTTTAACCATTCTCGTTGGGTGACATGTGTCGTAATTCTTCATATATCTTTTAATATGTCCACGTATGGATGGCCAGTAGTATGATCATTGAGTCAATGCTGCTGTTTTTGCTGTTCCGCAGTGTCCCACTTGGGGGATGTCATGCTTTCGTCATATCATTTCCATTCATAAGACTCCCTTGTCCAGGATTCTTATATCTATATGTACTGGAAGACGGATCTCTTGGCTCAAAAAAATGTTTGATCTAATCTGAGGATCTGAGACATCTATATGTACTGGAAGACGGATCTCTTGGCTCAAAAAAATGTTTGATCTAATCTGAGGATCTGAGACATTTCCCTGTACTGGACAACGGTTGCCGTCCGCTGGACCACCCCATCCCGTTCCTCAACCCTTCAAAAATTGAGGAGAGGAACGCCAGCAAGAAGAAAAATAAAACCGCGATAGCGGCAGCCATCAATGCAAAATAATTAAGAAAAGATGAAAGAAAGAAAAGAATGAAAGGAGAGATAGATAAAGGAAAGAAGCAGATATAAAAATAGATAGAAGAAAGGAAAGGAAAATTAAGAGGAAAGAAAGAAACAAAAAGTAAAACAAAGAAAGAAAAGAAGGAATCAATCGGGGTTGCTTGGCAACCATCCCTACAAACCATCAAGCTTTAGTAATTTTATGGACAAAATCCATGAAACTGGAAATCAAACCAAGAGGGAAAATTAGGAATCGAGGAAAGAGTGTAAAAAATAATACCAGAAGTAGGCAGTAGAGGAGACTCAGAATTAATCCTCAAATCTCGTTTTCTGAAAAACCCGACTGTATCAAATCAATCTCACAAATGTAAAACCGCCAAGAAATCTCTCGCAGTCTTGGCACTACCACCAGTGCTGGCATATTATTACTTTTTCCCCCCTCCTCCTCTTTCTTCCCCGCTCAACCACCTCGGTCCGCTTGAGCTCAATTTCTTTTATTCTTTTCAACTTATTTTCTTTTGAAATCAGAAAGCGACTATATCAGCAATTATTAAACAAGCTTTCCTCCAAAATCCCCCGTATCCAGTAGGATTACTGATTGCTAACGATGGTTCCAGCAAATATGTTAGCGGCTCGGCACCGATGCGGACAGTGCCGGGTCGAGAAGCTACTAAATGCCTTTGATATCAATTCCAATGGCCGTCGGATGAGATCATGTAAACAATGCCTGGTACGTTCTCGCTGAAAGATTTATTACTTCCAAGTTGCAACTGTATATTCTAACTAATTATGTTTAAACAACAGGAAAGGAGGAGAGTAGCACGGCTGGCCGCAGGACCTCAAGTACCGGCAACTCCTCCGGTACCCGCCGTATTTCTCCCACCCCCTTTTCCCCCCGCACCTCAAACACCTCAAGCACCGAGTGTACTCCAAGTACTACAAGCACCGTCAGCCCCCAGTTCTCCTCCCAATGCCCAGTATGGTGTACCAGCTCCCCCTGTGCTCTCCCTTCTTCGTACCCCTTTGCTTGAGCCATCAAACGTTATACCTCATCCACAATACCTGTTTCCTGCGGAACTCCCCCCAGCACCAGTTGACTACTCTCCTCCCGCAACATGGCGACCGGTATCACCGGTACGAATGCCGGCCCAGGTAAGTGCTCTGCCCCCGAACCCCTTTGCTGCTGCTTTTGTTCCCCAATCTACACAACCACTCCAGCAAGAACATGCTGCAGATAACAGTCTTAGGAATCGGAGATGTCTCTTGTGCCGGCAGGAGAAAGCTCTCGGTGAGTTTGAAGATGATACGGGTATAATTTTGCGAAGCTGTTGCCAAGATTGTTTGGTGAGTAACAAGTTCAAATTAAGCAAATTTGGTGGTTTACGCCAAGCAATTACTAATAGAATACGATTAGGCTACATTGAGAAATAGAAGACACCAAGCACACCCAGAACAACGCCCAGCTGCTCCAAACTATGTAATGGAACATATCTCTGGAGCGCTCGCCCTGCAGACTAGAGTGTTCCATGCATTTTTGGAGAAGCGGGCACATTGGACCCCGCACAGTCTGGGTCGGATGGATGTTGTATGCAGAGGCTGCAACGCCCTGCACTGGGGTGCTGAGAAGTCAAGAAAAAGACCCAACCAAGTACCAGGTACTTTTGAGTCCTGCTGCAAGGGAGGGGATGCTGTGGTTGAGAAAATGCGGCCACTACCAGAACCCCTCCATACCTTGATGACGGGAATGGAACCGGCATCAAGAAGCTTTAGGGAGGGGCTGAGGCACTGGAATAGCCAGTTTGCATTCACTTCCATCAGCTACAATATGGATGATCGCCCAACCGCGATTGGACAAGGTTTCCATCTTTTCCAAGTTCATGGTGCGATCTACCATCATCAAGGCCCACTGGTTCCACCCAGTGGTGCTGATGCCCGATATTCACAGGTCTACCTCCATGATCCGGCCCATGCGGCCCAAGTGCGATCCGCTAGAGCTCTGGATTTAGATGGGGCCTTGATCAACTCACTGACTGGGATGTTGCAGGAGACTTGCCCTTTCATCCGGCTGTATCATACAGCCAAAGAGAGATTGTCAGAGATCTCTGAGGATGAGCAAGACTTCCGCATCATCCTGAATCCACAGCTGAGTCTGATTGTAGAGTCCGGGGCAGACATGAGAAGGGAGAACCTTCCAACGGCGGATGAAGTCTCCATGATTCTGCCGGAGGAATATGGTGATGGTGGATTCAGGGACATTGTTTTGGCAGAGCGATCCAACGGAGTAGTACCTAATAGAGGGTTCTCCATCATCAATCCCAATCATGCCTCCTATCTGCCTCTCCATTATGTTCTCCTATTTCCCTATGGTGAACCAGGGTGGCATTGGGGACGAAGGCTCAACCTGGCTGGTAACAATCGTGTCAAGGACAGGTTATCCCAGAGAGCCTTCTACCGCTTCCGCCTCCATACTAGGACAGATGAGCCATCCACTATTCTTCGAGCCCAGAGGTTACTGCAGCAATTGGTAGTTGATGCTTGGGCGATCTCAGATCAGAACAAGCTCAACTGGCTACGGTCAAATCAGGCTCGCTTGCGGACTGATTTGTACAATGGGCTACAGGATGCGATGAGCGCAGATGACGTCAATTTTGCTGAGGTCGGAAGAAGGATTATCCTGCCATCCACGTTCACCGGAGGAGATAGATTTATGCAGCAGCTCTACCAGGACAGCATGGCTCTGGTGCGCCACTTTGGCAAACCATCTCTGTTCATCACCTTCACTGCCAATCCCAAATGGTCTGAGATTGTTATGGAGTTGTTACCAGGGCAGACAGCTGCGGATCGTCCAGATCTCGTAGCTAGAGTTTTCCATCTCAAGGTACGGGATCTATTAGATCAAATTAGAAAGAAACAAATCTTTGGGCATTGCCAGGGCTGGGTATGGACCATCGAGTACCAGAAGCGAGGCCTCCCTCACCTCCATCTTCTGCTCTTCTTGAAGACCACTCCTGAGTTCCTGACGGCTGCATACATTGACCGTTTTATATCTGCTGAGCTCCCTACCGAGGATGATGAGATGGGACAGCAGTTGCGGGCAATTATCCAGAGCACTATGCTCCACACTCAATGTGTTGGAGGTAATGGGCATGCCCTCTGCATGAAAGATTTGAACCCCCTTTTTGCCCCCACCTGTCATAAGGGATATCCCCGTGAATTTCAGGAGGAGACAATCATCCAAGCGAACGGATATCCCCTCTATCGGAGGCGGAATAGTGGTCAATCCTTTACCGTTCGCGCTCGAGGATCAGCGGGTACAGTGATGGTTCCGGTGGACAATAGGAGGGTCGTCCCCTATAGCCCCTATCTCTCTTTGAGGTATAATGCTCACATTAATGTTGAAGTATGCGGGTCGGTACAATCTGTAAAGTACATTCACAAGTACATTTACAAGGGGGGCGACCGGGTCACAGTCACTGTGGACTCAGAGATTGATGAGATCAAGCGTTACCTCCATGGAAGGTACATTGGACCAACTGAGGCCGTGTGGCGTTTGTTTGAATTCGATACTCACAAGGAGTACCCTCCAGTGAAGCACTTGGCTCTGCATTTGGAAGGCCAGCAGCCCGTCTACTTCAAAGGCCTTGAAGATCCTGCGAGGATACGGGAGCTGATCGAGTCTTCCTTATCAACACTGATTGGATTCTTTGACTACAATCAGAAGAATGAGGATGGGCGGCAGTACTTGTACCATGAGTTCCCAGAGCATTTTGTCTACGAGCGAAAGCTGGGTTGGAAAAGGAGGCAACAGGGATTCTCTATTGGACGCATGTACTCTGCAAGTCCATTCATGGGTGAGAGATATTATCTCCGCATGCTATTGACTGTCGTACGGGGTCCTATGGGCTTTGAACATTTACGCACGGTTGATGGTACTGTGTTCCCAACATTTAAGGGGGCCTGCATCGCATTGAATCTATTGGAAGATGACGGGGAGTGGGTGGCTATGTTCAGAGAAGGGGCGGAGTTCTTGACTGGTAGGGCACTGCGACATCTGTTCGCTTTGGCACTCCAGTACACTACTATTACCGACCCGAATCTGATTTGGGAAACATTCGGTGATAGTATGTGTGACGATCTTCCAAACCTGATCACCAGTGGCAGGTCACCACAACCCGCGGGCATGGAGATATTTGAGGGTGAGCTACACCTCGACTATGGTCTGTACCTCATTCAGCAAGATTTGCTTGAATTTGGTAGAACCTTGGTCGAGTTTGGGTTACCGATACCGGTACTTAATTGGACTGGGGGTGTACCCATCTTGGCCAACCCAGGCTTGGAGGGAGAGAACTACTATGATGCTGCACAGGAGCAGGAAGCCTATGCGACGATGCGGGATAAGCTAAATCCTGAGCAGGTTTCCTGCTTTGAGGAGATAGTGAGTGCCGTGGAGCATCAGGAACCTAATCCGCGTCTACATCGGAGTTCGGTTTTCTTTCTTCAAGGGCCAGCTGGGACGGGTAAGACTTTCCTCTATAATTGCTTATGCAGTTACTTTCGGGCTAGGGGAAAAGTTGTCCTTTGTGTTGCATCCTCCGGGATTGCAGCCCAATTGTTACCTGGGGGTCGAACAGCTCACTCCAGATTTAAGATTCCATTATCCACTTCCTTTAGTGGATGCAATATAAATAGCAATTCACCTCTAGCACAATTGATCAGACGTACTTCATTGATCATTTGGGATGAGGTGCCAATGCAACATAAAACCTGCTTTGAGGCGGTGAGTTGGACACTGAACGATATCTGTCCAGTAGGTGACCGCTCGCTGTTTGGTGGAATCACTACCGTCTTAGGTGGTGATTTTGCGCAAATCTTACCGGTGGTTCGGAGAGGTTCAAGGCAGGCAACAGTGCAAGCTTCTCTTAGACACAGTTCTATTTGGAGTTCTCTGCACATATTGAGGCTAAAGACAACTATGCGGATTGCAGCCAACGATTCCAATCAGGTCTTCATCGACTTTCTCAAAAGTATAGTGATCGACCATTCCATGCATGGTAGATTGGAATTGCCAGCCTATATCCGTAGAGTAGCAACTGTGGATGAACTTTGTGAGCAACTCTACCCACAGGCACTGTTGAATGAGGCGGTCACGTCTCACGGTACTCTCATTGGAAGAGCTATTTTGGCCTTCAAGAATGATACCGTGAATGACTTCAATGACCTGCTTCTCAATAGGATGCCGGGTGCAGAACATTGCTTTGAAGCTGCCAACAAGGTAGAACTAAGTGATGAAGCTGCTGCTGCAGAGCCCTATGCACTGGAGTACTTGCAAAGTATCAACTTGGCCTCAATAGCTCCTTCATGTCTCAAGCTCAAAATTGGAGTACCACTAATCCTCATCCGGAATCTGAGTCCGAAGAATGGGATGTGTAATGGGACTAGATTAAGATTGTTAGGAATAGCTCGCAATTGTCTGCAGGTTGCGATACTGGGTGGCAAATGGGATGGTGAGATTCGCCTTCTGCCGCGGATAAAGCTCACAACCAGTGATGAAGATCTGCCTTTCATCCTTGAAAGAAAACAGTTCCCAGTCCGGTTGTGCTTTGCCATGACAGTGAATAAATCCCAGGGACAGAGTCTTGAGAAGGTTGGAGTGGATCTCCGCTCTGATGCCTTTACACATGGTCAGCTTTATGTTGCCTTGTCAAGGGTAACCTCTCTGGATGGTCTTACACTATTGCCATCCAGTAATAGTTCTAACAGCACAGCAAATGTGGTGTTCCCAGAGGTGCTGCAAGGATTATATGAAAGTAAGTTTTCCTATTCCTTCTTGCTTTTTCTTGATACTGACTTGGAATTTTGATAGTGATATAACCCAGCGGTAGTACTCTTCCTGGTACCTAATGATGATCACCTTAGATCTGAAGGTAGAATTGGGGTTGGAATTCCTACCGAGGGCTCTTTATGCTACACCTTATGATGATATTATATCTGAAGGTATCAAGTACATTTGGTGATAATTCTACACCTTATGATCTAAGTTCTAAAGGTACTTAGAATCTGAACCTGGTACTGATAGCAGCTGGTTAACTCTTCTATACCTTATGATGATACTCTTTCTGAAGGTTTTAATATTTTCTTTATATTTTTTCTTACTTTTTCATTTTTTCATTTTTAAATTGCCATCCTTCTCCTGTCTCCTTCCATTCATCTCTCCTCTATGTCCTACTGTTATTTGCAATTTATTATCCCTTTACTTGTACTATATTGTGCTTTTTTTTTTTTCAAATTTTTTCTACAAGCCCTATACCCTAAAACCTATTTTTCTTAGAATACCACATTTTTGATTCTCCACCTCCATATTCCTATACGTCTCAACCGTGGGTGAGAGGGCTGCTAGTTGTTATCGTACTATAGGTACCTATTCCCTTCCTAGCATAGCCCAAGGGCTACGTTATTCGTTTATTTTAGGTCTCTCTTTCCGGGCTTTTTTATCTTTTTGTTTCCCCGGTTACTGGCCATGCTTCTTCTTATTCATTTTTTGTACCCTTCGCCATTGACTGTGGCTATAGTTATCTTATTCCAGGATTTGTATCCACTGTCTTCTTCTTCTTCTTTCTGGAAATACTTTTCCTTCGGAAAGAAGGACTCTTTGTCATGACCGTGGTTCTTCTTTGTTGGGGACATTCTCCATCCTTTATATCAATGCGTCTGGCTTTCCTCCTTCTTTTTCTGGTCGGTGTTTGATTTGGAGATGGTATTTACTCAATGTCTCACTCCATCTGATCTGTTGTCCATTGAGTTCCTTGGTGGTAGTAAATGCTGGCAGGTTCTTATAGTCTGTGATAACACAGATCATGTGTAGACTTCCTAGTATATGCTTCCGCCAGTCCCTGATTGCTAGAACAAGGGCTAACGGTTCTTTGTTGTGAATGTCATGGTTTTGCTCTGCCTTTAATATTGTTTTTAATTGAAGCGTGACCAGTCTCCATAATTTATCTTTGTGTAGTTGTGAGAGAATACCAGATTATACGTAGTTGGATGTATCCACTTCCATCATGATGGGTAGTGAGGGGTCGAAATGCTATAGGATCGGTGTCATGGTAAGTCACTTTCTCATATTGTCAAATGCTTGTTGTTGTTTCTCTCCCCATTCCTATTTGATTCCTTTTCTTGCCATATGATAGAGGGGCTTAGCCACTAAGCTAAATCCTTCAATGAATATATGGTAGAAGTTGCGGAAGCCCACGAAGCTTTGTACTTCTGTCATGCTCTTGGGTGCTTTCCAGTCATTAATAGCTGCTGTGTTGACTAGAGCGGCTCGTAGCTCTTTAGGGTTGATGATGAATACTAGATATTTGATCTCGTCCATAGGGAAGTTGTATTTTGAAGGCTTTAGTTTAAGCTTGGCTTCTTGCAATGCCTAAGAAATATGCTTGATGTCTGGGTAGTGTTGCTCCATGTTCTACGAATAGATGAGTATATCATCAAGATAGACGATACAACATATGTCCAGGTACTTGCTCAACTTCGAGTCAATCGACCATTAGTATGTTGCTGGTGCATTGGATAATCCAAAGAGCATGACTAGATATTTGAATAGTCGGTACCATGTCCTGAGGGCTGTCTTCCATTTGTCTCCTTCAGCTATCATCATATTGTGAGATGCATCCTAGATATCTGTAACGGGGGCACCCCTAGGAAGATGGATCCCAAGGTTGCGACCGTATCGAACAACTTCAAACTTATCGCCAAAAGTTCACACAGATGTAAGGGTAAAGTAAATGGTAAAACTTAATATCCTTAAGCCTGACGCTTCACTCAATTAAGGTCTCGAGAGGATTGATTGTTGGAGTAGGAGTGTTCTCCCATAGACTTTCAGGTAGTTTTATCTTATACCAGAAACTCCCCCATCAGTTTACTCCAACCATGCGAGCACACCCTTCTCCGCTAAGAGTGGTCCGACATGTCTCCTGGTACACCCTTCGGGCATGCTTGTGTCGACAGACTCTAGTCGGCATTCACCTTATGCAGTTATCGTTTCTGAGGTGCATTTCCATTTTGCCCACCGGAGTGACAGCTTCTGCGTAGCGGTGTCTTGCCAGTGGCTAACAGTCAAGGCACCTCTTGAACTAGACTATCTATGGCACCCTTCCCATATGCATTGATCTCTACTTGACTCCGGAAGCTACCGTGAGCGGTTTCTCTATCTACTATTTACGGGTCCCGGGCTTCCGGTGTCTTCCGTAGGACACAGTAGTCCTGGAGTGATCCATTGGGTGCTACCCATGACCACTACCTTGGATCTACCTTACCTGTGGTAGGAATCATGCTTTTAGTGTCTCTGCACTTCCCTTTCAGAGCCTATAGCGTTGGGGACACTGTCGGGCTTGGTGGTGTAAAACTCTCCCAGTCGCCCCGGCACCACCCAGGACTACCATGGGGACCCCCATGGTTAACACCTGTTAACTCCGCCAGTTTTGGTCCGTTTTACTCCGAACAACTTGGAGGAGGTACTCCACCTTCCACGCTCTGCCCCCTTGTATATCCTGCGAACAGCTTACGGTCGACCGGACCCCAGCGGCGTATACGGTGTTACAAACATGTCTCCAAAGATTACTCTTGGCTAGGCTGCACACAACTACACAACCGTTTGCCCATGACGTCCGGCCCTCAAGGCGGGGCCGGAGAGCTATGATAGGAATAATGTCTCCAGTTTACAGCTTTATCGAAGCTACATAGCCCACCCAATAGCATCCCCCGGAATCCCAGATTCCCGCGTTATGCATGGCTTCGCAGGACAAACCTTCCTGTCAATTTTCCCGAACGCCCTGAGGGACTTCATGTTGAACGGCAGGGCAACTCAGGACCTTGAGCAGGGTAACCCAAGCCCCAGGGCAGGGTAACCTTGTCCAGCGGTGAAGATAACTTTTCCCTGTTACCCTGTCTCTCCCCTCGCCGGCAATAGACATTTCTGACCTGTCTCCAGTTACCTGGCCTGGCAGAGCAACCAGCCGTTCAGAAGTCCATAAGTACGCTGATGCCGCTCCCGGGGGTATCCAGGTACCTCAGTCCCTGACCAGCCAATTGTGTTTATTCTCGGAGCCCGGGCCCTCGGGTCTCCACAGGTCAAGTGCTTACTTGCCTGCTGGTTCCTACCAGTTCACCTACTGGCTACCTGTATGGGTATAGGTTCCGTCTGCCATAGCTCATGTATGCTGGGTCGTTACCTCACTCCCCTCGTCTCTACGGTCCGTCCTGGGTCGTGAGCATTGTCTCTTATTTCCACGACTCGATTCCCTCAAGACCCTATTGTCCCGGGGCTTGGACAGATATCTTTAGTGGAAATCTAGAATGGCCTGTAAGCCTCTCCCTTCTAGCATCTCATAGGGCTCCCATGAATTCTCCTCAGCCCCGTGGCCTTCCCATGAAACCAGGTACTGCACGAAGCGTGATGTGAACTTCGCCTTCGCTCCTCCGTACCAGCCGCTGTCCACAACAGCTACGATAACGCACCTGGGCTGGTTGTCTATAAGTTCCGGGGTGGGGACTTTCTTGACCCTACCTCCTGACGGATCCTTGGGACAGCGTTTGAGTAACGTGACATTGGAAACTGGGTTGATGCTCCATCTGGTAGGGAGTTGGAGTTCATAGGCTCGGTTACCCACTCGACATCTGACCACAAAATGGCCAAATATCTAGTGGTCTAGCTTCTCCATCGGACGCTTGGTGCAGATGTTCTTTCGATCCAATATCATGCGCTCCACTTTCTTCACCTGCCCAGCGGTCGCACCCTTCACAATAACATAGTCTGCCAATGGCAACCTTTTCTGGTTATGCCATTTCCATTGCCTTTCTGGTGCCCGTTGAAACATTTCTCGAATCTCTTCCCAGGTTCCTTCCCATTCCTTGACCAAGAGCACACTGCTAGGGTGTATTCCTTGAGTATTAGACACGACACCAGACTCGTTTGCCCTTGGGTTAAACCCACGGTTGATCTCAAATCATGACAACCTGGTGGATTCTAATGTCGCGGTGTTGTACGCATACTCTGCAAGGGGCAATAGCGAAACCCAATCATCTTGTTGGTAGGAACAGTAACTATGCAAGTACTACTCCAGTGTCTGATTAACCCTCTCAGTTTGCGCATCAGTCTCAGGGTGGAATGCAGTCGAAAGGTTTAGTTTTACTTGCAACAAGTGCATTGGACTCATCCGGAACTTGGATGTGAATCGGCTATCTCGATCGGAGATGTTTGACTCTGGGAGTCCATGAAGGTGCCAAAGGTCCTTTAGGAATATCCAGGCAAGCTCCTTGATAGGTACCTCCATGGTCAGGGGTATGAAATGGGCCATTTTCGAGAATCTGTCTACTATGACACAGATCTTGGTATACCCTTCGGACTCTGGCAGCGCTACAATGAAGTGCATTGAAATCGGTGTCAACAGCCGCATAGGAACATCAAGAGGTTCCAGCAGACCCAACTTCTTATGCCTGATTGACTTATTTCTTTGGCATACATCACATGTCCGCACGTAGTCAGTGATGTGCTCATCCATCTTAGGACAGTAGAAGTTCGCCCCAACCCTGCCAATGGTCTTGTAAGTCCCGCAATGTCCCCACGATTCGGGAGTCATGTTCTGCCTCCATGATTGTCTGCTTCAGCTTCTGACCCTTGAGAACATACTACCTGTTCTTGTACAGGTGTAAGCCCTTTTCCATCATGAAATGTCGGTCGACCTCATTGTCACTCACAGCCGTTGCCTTCAGGATCCTCAAGTATTCCTGATCTTCAGTTACCACTACCCGCAGTTGATCCAAAAAGGACGACTGGAGCCGAAATTGTTGGCACACCTGCAATACTTGTGGTCGCAAGATGTCCCATTCCTGGCACCCAACCCACTGTCCGGGGCGAAAAAATAACTGTGGCGGGAAATCACTCCCCTCTTCAGGCTGGTAGTCCCCACGCGGTGACAAAGCATCTGCCTTCTCATTCAACTGCCCTTCTCGGTAAACCACTTTGAAGTGAAACAGTTGCAGGAACTCTGCCCAGCGGTGCTGACTTCGGTTAAGGACCTTGGTACTATTGAAGTATTCCAAATTCTTATCATCCGTATATAACACCAACTGGTCCATTGCCGAGCATAGCAAATAATCCCGTTGCTTGAATGCCGCCACGATGGCAGTCATTTCCTTGTCATGGATATTATAATTAATCCCCGCTGGGTGAAACTTCCTACTATGGTAGGCCACCGGATGCCATCTCTCATCTTCACACAACTGGGAGTGGACGGCTCCTAATGCGGAGTCACTAGTGTCGGTTTCCAGCCAGGTTGTCGGTTCAGGGTCAAAATGTGCTAGGATAGGTTTGAACATGAACGCTTCCTTCAAATGGTTGAAGACCTGCTCACACGCAGATGTCCATTCCCATTGGACATCCTTCTTTGTCAAGTCCATCAGAGGTTTTGCTATCTTGCGGAAACCTTCTATGAACCGACAATAGAAGTTGGCAAAGCCCATAA
Source organism: Tuber magnatum (assembly GCA_003182015.1). NCBI lineage: Eukaryota > Fungi > Ascomycota > Pezizomycetes > Pezizales > Tuberaceae > Tuber > Tuber magnatum. The sequence goes on from PYWC01000066.1 coordinate 363,175, forward strand.
AACTTTGAAAGTCGACAAAGCATGTCGGAGGTGCCCAATCCCTGATTGTCTGCACCTTCTCCGACAACATAGATCTCCCCATATCGGAGATCTTGTATCCCCGGAATTCAACCTCCTGTTGGTGGAAACTGAACTTCTTCATGCTTACACATAGTCTAGCTTTCCTCAATTTCTCCATCACATGTCTCACTATCGTGACGTGCTCTTCCACAATTTCAGAGTAGATCAGGATGTCATCTATGTACGCGAGGACACCTTCATCCATCAGATCCCGAAAGACCTCATTTATCATCCTTTGGAAAGTTGCCAGGGCATTACACAACCCAAGCGGCATAACCATGTATTTATCCAGTCCATATCTGCACCGGAAGGCTGTCCTCCATTCCTCACCTTCCGCCATTCCCAGAAGGTAGTAGCCGTTCTTCAAGTCCAGCTTGGTGAATACAGCGGCTTTTCCCACCCTATCTCGCAGTTCGTTTATCAACGGTAAATGATCCCTACTCTTTACCATGATTTTGTTCAACCCTCGGTAATCTATTACTAGTCTCTATGTACCATCTAGTTTTGGCATGAAGAGAATAGGGGCTGCTGCTGAGCAACTGGATCGCCGCAGATTTCCTGTTCACAGCATGTCATTGAGATCTTGCCAGAGTGCATTAAGCTCCTTTTCTGATAACGGATTGACAGGCCCAAAGGGAGGTTGAGTTCTGAGTTGCAACTCGATCGTATGGTCATACTTCGAGTCCACCGGTAACGCCTCAATCTGTTCTGGACTGAAGATATCCACATAGTCCTTATACTCGGGGAGTAGCTTAAGCGTAATGTCGGCACCTTCCTCATCAGAGAATTGCACAACTCCCAATAGGTACACATTACTAGAGTCTTCAGCTAGTAACTCTTCATCGGTTATGAACACTAACCGCCTTTGCTCTGCCAGGCAGTTAGCCTTGCAGAAATCTGAGCGCCAGGTTAGACATGCGGTCCGCGGATCTATGTCGGGGTTATGGTCTCTCAACCAAGACATAGGTAGGTACCTATCCACCTTAGTGTCGGGCATATCCGGGACTTCAAAGCGTATCTCGTTGTGGTGGTCACCTATCCTCATCTCTAATGACTTGGTAAAGTGTAGACCTGACCCAGGAATGTGATTACTGCTGGCGTCGCTTATCGGCACGTGTACCTTTCGTCGTACACAAGGTGCCTGAGTCTGCTTAACCTATCGGCTACTAAGCACCAGCCCAGTAGCTCCACTATCGAGTGGCAGGAGCGCTTCCGCGCTTACCAGTCTAGCTCCTATCTTCCAGTCTAACTTGACCTGCAGGTGGACAGACTCGGTATGACGATACAAGTTATCATGCTTCTGCCTCTTCTCTTCTCTTGGTGACTCAGTCATCCTGGCTTAGTAAACCTGTTTAGTCTCTTGCCTTTCGACACAAGAGCGTCCACAATGGGTCGGTAAACGTTAAGGGATTGGGATTGGTCTTTTATCAATAACTAGGGTATTTACTATCACGCTAGCATGATTTCGGGTACTGAACCATCCTCAGGTAAACTTGAAAATAGCATCACTAATTTCATCAAGTCCAGCCTGAACCAATTCCGCTTGTGCTAAACGTAACAATTTTTTCCCCGAGCTCAGTAGAAGTCCACTATCGGACCGGTTCCAAGGGAACCAGCCTTGCTTCCCCAATGTCGAGTGTCTCCTCGAGCAGGACCTCACCTAGCCTTAACTGAAATAATGTCCTCTGACTTGCCCATCCAGCCAACAGAATCCTGAAAGAAATATGTATAACTAGAACCAAGGAAATAACCAGAAACCCAACAAAGGAGAGATAGCGCAGCCCACTCCGCACGGCCTGCAACATCTACCTGCCCACAGCACCTGGGTGTAGTCAGTATCAGGGTCGTTTATGCGGTAGAAGGGTACTTAACCATCTCCGAAGCCACCTCCGTGGCTCATGTCCATCTATCCCTCAGGGGTCTATGGCTGCAGGTTAATAAGGTTACACCTTAAACAAAGTGGGTTCTTACCTACTCCAATCTGTCCATATTAACCTCTATGATCTGAGGTGATGCCTGGTGGACGTTAAGTATCTTAGACGAGGAAGCCAGAGGGGGTGCTTCAATGTGCTTTAGTCGCTTGTTCCTTCCTGTGGGCTCGTTTACTGGGGCTGACCATTTGAACCCACGGGCCTGTTTGGATGACCTAACGACTGGGGCCGTCGCGGTACACTTTCTGCACAACTGACCTGATTGACCGCACTTGGTGCACTGATTGTGCTTCCTCCGGCATTCGGTCGAAGTCGACGGGATTTCCTGATATACTATTGCATACTCACAAGTCACCAGCTTAGCCGGTTTCCCCGCCTTGAAATTAGTAGGTTTGGCAGACCTCTGGTTTGGTCTGCCCGAACCTTTTTCCTTCTTCTTGAACCTGCCTGATGTTGAGGATCTATCCTCCTTCTTCGTAGCCGGTTGAGACCAGGGGGCTGGGTGGATGACACGGTTATTGAACCGGTTGTTGTCCTCCAGCGTGTGCCCAACCTTCCGCCGAAGATCAAGGCACTCATTCAGGCCAGTCGGATTGGGCTCCTTAAGTGCTCAGGCATTCCAAACCTCTGGTGTGATGCCTGATCGAACCTTGTCTCGTACCTGTACTGGATCTGTATAGCTAAGCTGATACATATAATCAATTGTCTCATCCATGTACTCCTTGATGTGATGGGGCTTCATCACAAGGTCTCGGCACTGAAGGAGGGACTGATCTCACTCGGCCTGGTCTCTGCCCAAACTTCGTTCCAGCCGTTCTTGGAACCCTTTCCATGTCTGTAAGGCGTTGGTGTCTTTGATTGGGATGCCAGTGCGAATGGCGGCTTCCTTGTTAATGTGCCCATGCAACCCCAGATACCATGCCTGGGCAGAGTCTTTCAGAAGGCGGGTCACCAAGTTTACCTTATCCATGCCGGTTAACTTGCAATCAGTAAAGTACTCAAATTTGACCTCTACCAAGGTCAAGAAGGTCGCAAGTTCTGTAACTTTACCCTTGAATGGAGGGATACCACTCAGCTGCTCCGGCATCTTCTGCCGGTATCTTGGTATTGGCCTAGAAGGTGAACCAGTACCCCTCAGGGCTCTCGCCCGCCTCTTGGCCTGGCGATCCCACTGTTATTTCTTCTCATTGCTCCAGTAATCCTTTCGAGCATCAAGGAAGAGGCTCAAATCTGGGAGAGAATCTCCATCGTCATCATCATCCGAGCTGTCATGGTCTGAGTCCCCTGGATCTCTGTTTGCTCCCGCCGTACCACCTCCCGGTGGGGCATTTCTATCCCCACTACCTCCGGTGATCCCGCCTTGGGATTCCCGGGGTCTATCGTACCCATCACACCGTTGGTCGTAGACATCCTGGTTATTATCTTCCGGGACGTTAGCCTCTGATGGTCCTGAAGCCGGTGGTGGAACAGGGCATCGCCCACTCTCAGGAGTTGGGTTGGGCACTGTCTGTATTATCCGTAGGAAAGACTGCAACTCCGGACAACTCAAGGGTTGCATCGGGGGGCCAGCGTGCCTCCATGACCCATAGTACCCACATGTCGGTCGTCTATCTGCTTCTTTCTGCCTCCTTCTATGTCTCACTAGGGTCCGTGGTCCCTTCCTACACCCGTAGGAGTGGTAATGAATCCACCACACCTGGTTCTCTTCCCACTTACAGTGTGATAGACAGACCTCGTCTTGGCTGTCCAAATCGCCACTTGTGATGGTGGGGTGACCAGCAGGAAGACATGGCTTCGAGGGTGCCGTGTGGACAACCAGTGCCCAAGGAATGGAGTGAGCAGGCGCCCCAGGTCTGGCGATTGGAGTCACTCGTGATGGAGCCATGGGTGTTCGCTCCTCCTGGCGTCTTACCTGTTTGTAGAATCCAGGTGATGCTGCGCCCAGTAGCCGGAACCCTGGGGTAGCCAACACTGCTGGTGGGAATATTGTGGCAGAGAAGGTATCTGGGGTGGGCAACGACACTAGCAGAGGCGTGGGTCTTGGGGCGGCGGTACAAGGTATGAGAGTTGCAACTGAAGATGTTGTGGGGGAAATGTTGGGAGCCGGGGTTGGACAAGGAGTAGGGTCAGGTGTATCTGGTGCCATGAGGCCCTTCTGTTTGGACGTCCTTTTCCTTACGCAACGTCCATCAGTTGGCCCAACCGTTGGGCTGCCTGACCTACTGCAGGCAATTGAGGGGGGGGCCGAGAGGGAGCCTGTAGATGCTCTTGAGAAGGAGGAGGTATAGCTGTAGCCCTCACCCTTCAGGCTTTCCAACATCCGTATACTGATTGGGCTGAGGTATGCCCTCTACTGGTCGTCTCTGGCTCTCATGGCCACCTCCGTGCCATAGTTCTCAGGCTTGGTATGGATGAGCGGGAGTGGGGGCACCGCCTCTAACATCAATACATCATTCTCAGCATCAATACTATACCCTCCTTCAAAAGTCTTTTCCAAGGCTGCCATCCGAGTCTTCAATGCCTGCTGATCCCTTATCATCCACAGGTATGCCTCCTGCTACACCTTCATCGATTCCACCGCTGCCGTAGTGATCGGTGTTCAGAACACTTGCTGCTACTGTGGGTTCCAGTTCTTCGGTTACCACTCTGCTTCCTCAAGCGACGTGGCTACCTCCTGGGCGATGTAAGGTTCGACGAATTCGCAGCAGAACTCGCCAAAGGGAACCCTGTGCGGCGGGGTGGTGAGCACGTTGTGGACAAGGCTAGGGTCTTGGAAAAATGAGAGCGCTGAGGCGCAAGGCTCTCTAATCAGGAGGTCAAGACATTCAGCGGGTAACTGAATAGGAGCGGCCTGCAAGAGTGGCTGGTGGCCGTCCCAGTCGATACCGCGAACATCCGCAAAAACCAATGCATGAAACATGTTGACGGTGTTCTCGTCCAGGTCAAGGTCTGAATCCAAGTTGAATTCCATGGTGGTTCGAAGTTCGGTACTAGCCATTGCGCTTTGCACCCTGGGCTACTTGTTCTAGACAAGGTTACCAGTGTTCACACAAGGTCACTGCTGAAGGTCGGAAACAATTAATCAGGAGAGGAGTCAAGCGAGAAGCTCGCTTAATGATACACTGTTACGGGGGCAGCTCAAGGAAGATGGATCCCAAGGTTGCGACCGCATCGAACAACTTCAAACTTATCACCAAAAGTTCACACAGATGTAAGAGTAAAGTAAATAGTAAAACTTAATATCGTTAAGCCAGACTCTTCACTCAATTAAGGTCTCGAGAGGATGGATTGTTGGAGTAGGAGAGTTCTCGCATAGACTTTCAGGTAGTTTTCTCTTATGCCAGAAACTCCCCTATCAGTTTACTGCAGCCATTCAAGAACACCCTTCTCCGCTAAGGGTGGTCCGACACGTCTCCTGGCACAGCCTTCAGTCATGCTTGTGTTGACACACTGTAGTTGGCGTTCACCTTATGGGGTTATCGTTTCTGCGGTGCATTTCCATTTTGCCCACCGTACTGAAAACCTCTACCCATCGGTGTCATGGCAGTGGCTCACAGTCCAGGTACCTCATGAACTAGACTATCTATGACATCCTTCCCATATGCATTGATCTCTACTTGAATCCAGCAGCTACCATGAGTGGTTTTTCTATTTACTATTTGGGGGTCCCAGGCTTCCGGTGTCTTCCGCAGGACACGCTAGTCCAGGAGTGATCCAATGGGTGCTACTCATGACCACTACCTTGGATCTACCTTACCTGTGGTAGGAATCATGCTTCTAGTGTCTCTGCACTTCCCTTTCAGAGCCTATAGTGTTGGGGACACTGTCGGGCTTGGTAGGTGTAAAACTCTCCCAGTTGCCCAGGCACCACCTGGGACTACCTTTGTGACCCCCATGGTTAACACCTGTTAACTCTGTCAGTTTTGGTCCGTTTTACTCTGAACAACTTGGAGGAGGTACGACACCTTCCACCCTATGCCCCCTTGTATATCCTGCGAACAGCCTATGGTCGACCGGACGGCAGCGGCGCATACGGTGTCGGCAGCATGTCTGTAAAGATTCCTCTTTGCTAGGCTGCACACAACTACACAACCGTTTGCCCATGACGTCTGGGCCTCAAGGCGGGGCCAGAGGGGTATGATAGGAATAATGTGTCCAGTTCACAGCTTCACCGAAGCTACGTAGCTCACCTAATAGCGTCCCCTGGAACCCCAGAATCCAGTATTATGCATGGCTTCGCGTGACAAACATTCTAGTCAATTTTCCCGAACTCCCCATGGTACTTTGTATTGAAAGGTAGGGTAACCCAAGCCTCAGGGCAGGGTAACCTTGTCTAGTGGACAAGATAACTTTTCCCTGTTACCCAGTCTATCCTGTCGCCAGCGATAGACATTTCTGACCTGTCTCCAGTTACTCGGCCTAGCTGACCAACTGCCCCTTTAGAAGTCCCTAAGTACGCTGACACCGCCCCTGCGTGTATCCAGGTACCTTAGTCCCTCACCAGCCAATTCTGTTCATTCTCGGAGCCCGGGCCCTCGGGTCTCCATAGGTCAAGTGCTTACTTGCCTGTCGGTTCCTACCAGTTCGCCTCCTGGCTACCTGTATGTGTATAGGTTCTATCTGCCATAGCTCATGTATGCTGGGTCGTTACAATATCCAACTTTGTATAGTGTTTGGACTGCTGTAGTTGGTCCAACACTTTATCCATCAATCGTACAGGGTACCTATTCTCTAGTGATACCGCATTGAGTTCCCAGAAATCCACAAAGAGTCTCAGTTTTCCATCTTTCTTTTTTATGAATAGGATGGGTACTCCCGCAGAGGAGGATGATGGTCTGATCCACAGTGGTATCAGGTTCTGTTGGAAGCATTCACGCAGTGTGTTCAATTCCTCTTCCCCTATTGGATAGGGTTTCATGAAAAGTACTGCCTTTCCATCCTCTAGCTTCATCTGGTGATCTTCGCTCTTGTGTTCGGAAAGACCTGTCCCATCATTTTCTGCGAATATCTTGAGGTAATCACGATATTCTTTTAGGACCAGTTACTACAGGGTTATCTTCCTCTTCATAGCTTCATCCTTTACTACGAGTTACGTGCTAATCGTGGACGCTTCTGCAATTGTTGGTCTATCTTCTTCTTCATCCCATTTAGAGATTCCCATCTGTTCCCCTCTCTGGTAGAGTTGACTCAAGGCCTTTCCTAATATGAAAGATATGCTTAGAGGTTTCTCTTCTGTCATTTCGTAGGGTTTCTCATCTTTCGGAGTCTCTCAACCAGTGCTGCCAAATCCTTTCTCTCCTCTTTTCGTCTTGTCCAGGTCTCGCACTTCTCGCAGCTCCCAAATATCGATATTCTCGATAATCATCTGCACTGTATGACGCCCTTCTTGGACCGTATAGTCCTCACAGTTCAGGTTTATTAGTAGGACTTGTATCTCGCCCCTATAGTCTGTATTAATCACTCCGATGACTGTGGCAATCCCATGTCGGGTGGCCATACCACTGCCAGGAGCGATTCTTCCATAGGTGCTATCGGGAAGCCCTACTGCAATACCTGTCGGTATCATCACTTGTTCCCTGGTGGAGACCATCGTGTCTTTTGTGTTGTACATGTCATAACCCGTAGCCTGCATGGGTTCTCGTATTGGTTTCTTTATATTTGAGTGCAACACTTGTACTCTTATACCTTTATTGTGGGGGATCGTTTCTTCGTGTTTGGTGTTCATGTGGAGGATTTGTGTCTTCAGGTTTTCTCGTAATGCTTGTTCTTTAGAGGTTGTTTTGATTGTTGGAGAAGTTTCCAGGTACCACTGTGTACACAGTTTGCTGTTGAAGTTGATTTGGCCTTTTTTTCAATCAATATTCAGATTGTGTCATTTCAGCCAAGGCGTTCCTGGTATGGCATTATGCTTTTTCAAATGTGCTACTTGAAATATCATGGCTTCGTGATATGACCGTATCTCTATTACTGTCTGCGCCATATGGGTAATCCGTTGTGCTTTGCTCTCCTCCCCATTGACCACATATACCTTTCTTGGTTCCTTTATCTTCTATAGAGGTAATCTGTGGGTTTTGCAGAACTCTCTGACAATAAAATCTTCGCTTGAACCTGAGTCAAGCATCGCGTTTGTCTCTGTATCCTTGTCTGTCATGCATAACTTTATCTTAATTATAAGATGTTCGTTGTCGTTATTGTTACTGTTCATATTGTTGATTATTGCCTTATTGTTTTTCTTTGTTAATATATGTGCGATGCTGGTCGGTTTGACTTTCATGTTGTCCTGCAGACCACTCTTCGCTGGGGACTTTATTCATATTAAGTCTCCTACCCATCTGTCCTCTCCATAGTGTCCGTTTCCGGGAACTGCATTTCCTTTCATCGACAGTCTTTGATCAAATACCCCTCAATGCATATCGAAGGTAAGCATTCTCTTTTCCTTGTCTTCTGAAATTCCTAGTCCGACAGCCATTGGAACCTTCTTTTCCTTCTTCCTGCCGCATCCAAATCTATCAGGTCTCCCATGGGTGCCAGTCTGGGATAGCTTGCTGGTCAGTAGATACTGTTGTTGTTGTGTGGCGGAGTCTGAGGAGTCATTCCTGTTGTCTTGTTTTGAAGGTGTCCAACCAGGTTGATCTTCTCTTTCTTGTCAATAGCCCATAGTGCGAAGTTATTGGCTCTCCAATAGGTATGGTCTGAGTTCTTTCAGGCTTCTTGCAGCTTCTCATTGGTGCTGCCCAAGAGATGGCGGTACTCTGTATCTGTGTCGTATTCCACCTCAACAGCCATTATGTAGAACTTGTGCCAGAAGTCAAAAATGTTGTCCTTTTCTTCTCTCATCTTCTGCAGCTTGGGTTTTGCCGTTTCTTTGGCATTCCTGTCTCTGAATTGCGGATGGAGGGTTTCCTTGAATTCTTCCTACAAGACCTATATCTGGTCTTGTTTGCCTTCCACAAAGGACATTATCTATTGCCCTGTAGCTCCTCCCAAGAGAGACTCTGCATAGCCTACCTTGATTGTATCCTTTCCTTTACCCTACCTCTTGACATTAAAGTACTATTCCAATTGACTTAGGAACTGTCTTAACCTTTTGCAGTCTCCCTTAAACAGGTCTGGTTCACTTGCTTTTGGTCTTGATTCCAGGTGGGTATTGATTGCCCCCAGGCATCTCATTAGCAGGTCTTCGGTCATCATCAGGGCCTGTATAGTAGGCCCTGTTGGGGGTACTGATGTTGCCGTAGCGGCTATCCTCCCTGGTCCAGGTGTCCCTTCAGGGGAACTACCTAGAGGTGAGGTTTGTTCAGGTGTGACCGGGCTTGCGGCTCGTGAGGGTTGGCTTGCCACTTCACCTAGTGCATCTTGTACTCGTCTTGGGTCCAGGGTGTTATCTGTGATATCGATATCTCATTTATTGTCTTGGGTGAACTCCGAGTTCCTTGTAGTTGCTGTCTGATTGTTGTTAGGTATCGCAGAAGACGCAATCAAATGTTACAGGTTTCCACTACTTGTCGTACTCAGGACAGTTAACGACTTTCTACTTCTTCCAAACTACACTGTGCTGTATCCTAGAGCTCCACCAGTCCCTTGGCCCTATTTTAGTATTACCATGTAAGGATCGGTTTCTCACTAGCACCGACAGTATTGGTCTTACATTGCTAACTTAATCTGTATAGTGGATAGGTTCATGACCCTATGTCTGATCCGCGTAGTGGAGACATTTAGAGCCTAAAGGTTTTTGTATTATAAAGAGTATATAGTAGTAGATAGGGAATAACAGTAGATGGTTGTGTGAAGAGCTAATCTACCCGTAAGCACCTGGTCTTTATATAGGCCTCTTCCCACAGCGCTAACCCTGCCCTGATCCTCAAGCGAGATCAGGTGTGAAATCATTCATAGCATCATATGACTCACTTGAGTCATGCACGCCAAATATAAAACATCTCATGACCTCTAAATAGCATCATGTACAAAAACATAAATTAAATGCAATGTAAATCAAACATATAAACAAGCCACATAACCTACTAACATGGTCACACACAAAACATAAATGAGTCTGTCTTACCGGTAAGCCTTACTGGCCAGCCTAGACTCTCCCTATGATATCAACCATACATTATGTGCGAAATACAATCAAACATAAATGAGTCCCATGACTTACTGATACCATTATGTCTGTGAAAGTAATTTAATTATAAATGAGCCCCATAACCTACTGACGAGGTCATGTGCGTGAAAGAATAACTTACCCGCATGACCTCCAAACAAGGTCATGTGTGAAACCTATTCCTTGCTTCAGTCAACTGGCTAGCGCTCTTCTAGCCAGATTGTGACTGTAGTGTTGCTCCATGTTACCTGAGTAAATGAGTATATCATCTAGGTAGACAATCCAGCATATATCCAGGTATTTACTCAACTTAGAGTTAATCCATAGTTGGAATATTGCAGGTACATTCTATAATCCACAGGACATGAGGAAACATTCGAATAGTCTGTATCATATCCTGAAAGCCATTTCCCACTCATCCTCTCCGACCATTCATATCTTGTGATATCTATACTTGATATCCAACTTCGTATAGTATTTGGCCCATCCTACTCCATCGTAAGCTTCATTGATCAATAGTAGAGGGTATCCATCCTTTAGTCATATAGTGTTTAGTCCCCGCAAATCTACACGGAGTCTCAGTTTCCCATCTTTCTTCTTAAGGAATAAGATAGGTGCTGCCGCTGAGGAGGGCGATGGTCTGATCCACTGTTGTTCCAGATTCTGTTAGAGGTATTCTCTTAGTACTTTCAATTCCTCTTCCCTTAATGGGGTGAGCTTTATAAAAGATGCTGCCTTTCCTTCTTCTAGCTTGATCTGATGATCTTTGCTCTTATGTTCTGGACCCTCTTTCTTTCGCTTTCTTTGAATATCTTGAGGTAATCGTGATATTCTTTTAGGACCAGTTGCCTCAGAGTTATTTTCGTCTTCTTGGCTTCTTCCTTTATCGCTAGTCACGTGCTAATTGTTAACACTTCTGCAATCGTTGGTCTGTCTTCTTTGTCCCATTTGAGGATTCCCCTCTGTTCTCCTCTCCAGCAGGGCTGACTGAAGACCTTTGCTGAAATGAAATATATGCTCAGGGGTTTCTCTTCTGTTATCTCGGTGGGGGTGTTATCTTTTGCGGCTTCTTGTCTAGTGCTGCTGAATCCTTCCTCGTCTCTTTTTGTCTTGTCCAGGTCCTGCACTTCTTGCAGTTCGCTGATATAAATATTTTCCATAATCATCTGTGCTATATGATTCCCTTTTTGAATTGTATAGTCTTCATCCTTCAGGTTTATTAGTAGGACTCATACCTCAACTCTATGGTCTGCATCTACCACTGTGGCCCCTATAGTAATCCCATATTGAGTGACCATACCACTGTGTAGAGCAATTCATGAATCAGTGCCTTCTAGAAGTTCTACCACGATTCCTGTTGGTATCATCGCATATCCCTAGATGAGGAGCATCTTGTCTTTCCTGCTGTACAGGTCATGACCTGCAGCCTTCATAGATCCTTGTATTGGTTTCTTGGTGTTCGGAAGTAAAACTTGTACTCTTATGCCTTTATCAGAAGAGATCATTTCTTCATGTTTGGTATTCATGTAGAGGATTTGTATCCTTAGAGTTTCTCATATTACTTGTTCTTCTAGGATTGTCTCAATCGTTAGGGAAGTTTCCAGGCACAACTGTATGCATAATTCACTATTGAAGTTGATTTGGCTTTTTTCCCAATTGATATTTGGATCCTGATATTTTAACCAAGGTATAGCTAGTATGGCCTTATACTTTTGCAATTGCGCTACTAGAAACGTCATGGCTTTGTAATGTGACCCTATCTTCATCACTACTTGTGTTATGTGGGTGATTGATCTTGCTTTGATCTTCTCCCCATTGACCACATATATCTCTCTTGGTTTCTGTATCTTTTTCAGGTGTAATCCAGGGGTTTCGCAGAAATATCTCTCCATAAAATCTGCAGTTGCTCCTGAATCAAGCATTGCGTTCATATCAGTGTCCTTATTTATTGTGCATAACTTTATCTTAATCCTAAGATGTTCATTGTCATTATTATTACCATCCATGTTATTGATTATTGCCTTGTTGTTTTTCTTCATTAACATGTGTGTGATGCTGGTGGGTTTCTCTTATCTGTTGTCCTGCAGACCGCTCTTTGCTGGGGGCTTTATTCGTTTAAAGTCTCCTGCCTGTTGGTCCTCTCCATAGCGTCCATTTCCTGTAGCTGCATTTCTTTTCAACAACAATCTTTGATAAAATGCGCCATCAATCCGTATTGAAGATATGCATTTTGCTTGCTTCTGTTCTGGTGTTCCTGGTTGGATAGTCTTTGAAATCAGCTGTTCTTTCGTCCTGCCATGTTCAGGTCCATGGGGTCTCTGGCGAGTGCCAGTCTGGGCGAGTTCGCGGGTTGGTAGGCACTGTTTGTTATGATTTCCCACTGCTGGTGGTGTTCATGTCAGGTAAGGATTCTTGTCTACTTTCTGAACTATGCTGCGCTGTGTTCAAGGGCTTCTCGAGTCTCTTGGTCCTATTTTACTATTGTCATATAAGAAGCGGTTGCTTACCAGCACTAGGAGTATTGGTATTTATGTTGCTAGTTCAATCCGTATAGGGGATAGGTTTTTTGACTCTATATCTCGTCCGCAAAGTGGAGAGGCTTGTAGTGTGAAGGTTTTGTATTATCATGAGCGTAAAGTAGCAGATAGGAAATAACAGTGGATGGTTGTGTGAAGAGCTAACCCATTTGAGTGTAACGACCCAGCCTGCATGAGCTATGGCAGACGGAACCTATACCTATACAGGTAGCCAGGAGGCGAACTGGTAGGGACCGGCGGGCAAGTAAGCACTTGGCCTACGGAGACCCGATGGCCCGGGCTCCAGGAATGAACAGAACTGGCTGGTCAGGGACTAAGGTACCTGGATGCACCCAGGAGCGGTGTCAGCGTACTTAGGGACTTGTGAAGGGGCAGTTCCTCAGCTAGGCTGGGTAACTAAAGACAGGTCAGAAATGTCTATCACGGGCAACAGGATAGACAGGGTAACAGGAAAAAGGTATTTTGTCTGCGGGATCAGGTTACGCTGCCAAAAGTCCTGAGTTACCCTACCTTTAAATGCGAAGTCCCACGCGGAATTCGGGAAAATTGACGAGAAGGTTTGTCACACGAGGCCATGCATGATACCGGAATCTGGGGTTCCGGAGGATGCTATTAAACAAGCTACGTAGCTTCAATGAAGCTGTAAATTGAAGATATCATTCCTATCATACCCCCCCGGCCCCGCCTTGAGGCCTGGACGTGATGGGCAAACGGTTGCGTAGTTGTGTGCAGTGTAGCAAAGAGGAATCTTTGGAGACATACTTGCAACACCATATATGTCGCTGACGTCCGGTCGACCATAGGCGGTTCGCGGGATATACAAGGAGGCGTAGAGTGGAAGGTGGAGTACCTCCTCCAAGTTGTTTGGGGTAAAACGGACTAAAGCTGACGGAGTTAATGGGTGTTAACCTTGGGGGTCCCGAAGGTAGTCCCGGGCGGTGCCGGGCGACTGGGAGAGTTTTACACCTATCAATCCCGAACGTGCTCCCAACGCTATAGGCTCTGAAAGGGAAGTGCAGAGACACTAAAAGCGTGATTCCTACCACAGGTAAGGTAGATCCGAGGTAGTGGTCGTGGGTAGCGCCCATTGGATCACTCGCAGACTACTGTGCCCTGCGGAAGACACCGCAAGCCTGCAACCCGTAAATAGGAAATAGATAAACCGCTCGCGGTAGCCTCCGGAGTCAAGTAGGGATCAATGCATATGGGACGGGTGTCATAGATAGTCTAGTTTATGAGGTGCCTTGACCGTTAGCCACTAGCAAGACACCAATGCGCAGAAGTGTTCACTCTGGCGGGCAAAATGGAAATGTACCGCAGAAACGATAACCCCATAAGGTGAACGCCAACTAGAGTGTGCCGACACATGCATGCCCTTAGGGTGTGCTAGGAGACGTGTCTGACCACCCTTAGCGGAGAAGGGTGTGCTCGAATGGTTAGAGCAAACTGATGAGGGAGTTTCTGACATAAGATAAAACCACCTGAAGGTCTATGCGAGAACTCTTCTACTCCAGCAATCAATCCTCTCGAGACCTTAATTGAGGGAAGCATCAGGCTTAACGATATTAAGTTTTACCATTTACTTTAGTCTTACATTTGTGTGAACTTTTAGCGATAAGTTTGAAGTTGTTCAGTGCGGTCACAACCTTGGGATCCATCTTCCTAGGGGTGTCCCCGTTACAGTATATCGTTAAGCAAGCTCCTCACTTAACTGCTGCCCTGATTAATTGTTTCCGATCTTCGGCACTGAGCTTGTGTGAATACTAGTAACCTTGTCTAGAACAAGAAGTCCAGGGTGGAAAGTGCAATGGCCAGTACCGAACTTCGAACCACAATGGAATTCAACTCGGATGCAGACCTTGACCTTGACCAGAACACCGCGAACAAGTCTCGCGCGCCAGTCTTTGCGGATATTCGCGGTATAGACCAGGACAGCCACCGGCTCCTCTGGCAGGCCACTCCTATTCAGTTACCCACTCAATGTTTTGACCTTCTGATTACCGACCCTCGCGCTGTAGCGCTCTCATTTTTCCAAGACCCTACCCTTGTCCACAACATGCTCTCCCCCGCCGTACGGGGTTCCCTTTAGCAAGTTCTCCCACGAATTTGTGAAACCTTACGTCGCCCGGGAGCTAGCCAAGTCAATCAAGGAAGCGGAGCGCGAACTCAAGAACTGGACCGCCCTGCAGCAGCAGGTGTTCCGAACACCGATCACTATGGCAGCGGTGGAATGGATGAAGGTGCAGCACGAGGCATACCTGTGGATGATGAGGGAGCAGCAGGCATTGAAGACTCGGACGGCAGCCTTGGAAAAGGCTTTTGAAGAAGAGTATAGTATTGATGCTAAGAATGATGTACTGATGTTAGAGGCCGCGCTCCCACTCCCACTCATCCATACCAACCGCGAGAACTGCGGCTTGGAGTTGGCCATGAGAGCCAGATATGACCAGTCGAGGGCATACCTGAGCCCAATCAGTATACAGATGTTGGAAAGCCTGAAGGGTGAGGGCTACAGCTATACCTCCTCCTTCTCATGAGCATCTACAGGCTCCCGGTCGGTCCCCCCCTCAATTGCCCGCAGTAGGTCGGGCAGCCCAACGGTTGGGCCAACTGATGGACGTTGAGTAAGGAAAAGGACGTCCAAACCGAAGGGCATCACGGCACCAGATACACCAGACCCTACTCCTGGTCCAACCCCGGCTGCAAACATTTCCCCCCGCAACACCTTCAGTTGCAACTCCCGCTCCCACCGCCGCTCCAAGACCCACACCTCTGCCAGTGTGGTTGCCCGCCCCGATACCTTCCCTGCCACATCATTCCCACCAGCAGTATCGGCGACCCCAGGGTTCCGGCCACTCTGCGCAGCATCACCTGGATTCTTCCAACAGGTAAGACGCCAGGCGGAGTAAACACCTATGGCTCCTTCACGAGGGACTCCAATCACCAGACCGGGGATGCCTGCTTGCTTCGTTTCTTGGTCACCGGTCGTCCTCATGGCACCCTCGAAGCCAAGTCTTCCTGCCGGTCTCCCCGCCATCAGAAGTGGCGATATGGACAGTCAAGTCGAGTTCTGTCTATCCGGCTGTTAGTCGGAAGAGACCCGGATGGGGTGGATTTATTACCACTTGTATGGATGTAGGAAGGGACCACGGACCGTGGTGAGACCAAGAAGGAGGCAGAAAGAAGGAGATGGACGACCGACATGTGGGTACTGTGGGTCATGGAGGCATGCTGGCCCCCCGATGCAACCCTTGAGTTGTCCAGAGTTGCAGTCTTTTCGGCGGATAACACAGGCGGTGCCCAACCCTACTCCTAAGACTGGGTGATGCCCTGTTCCACCACTAGCATCAGGACCATCAGGCGCTAACCCCCTTGAGGATGGTAACCAGGATGGCCAGGATGAATGGTTTGATGGGTACAATAGACCCCGGAAATCCCAAGGCAGGAATACCGGAGGTAGTGGAGACGGATATGCCCCACCTGAAGGTGGTACGGCAGGAGCAGGCGGAGATCCAGGGAACTCTGACCATGACAGCGCGGATGATGATGATGATTGAGATTCTCTCCCAGATTTGACCCCCTTCCTTGGTGCCCGAAAGGACGACTGGAGCAATGGGAAGAAATGACAGTGGGATCGCCAGGCCAAGAGCCGGGCGAGAGACCTGAGGGGTACTGGTTCAGCTTCTAGGCCAACACCAAGACACTGGCAGAAGAAGCCAGAGAAGCTGAGCGGTATTGCTCCATTCAAGGGCAAAGTTACAGAACTCGCGACCTTCGTGACCTTGGTAGAGGTCAAATTTGAATCCGTTACGGATTGCAACTTAACCGACATGGGTAAGGTAAACTTGGTGATCCCCCTTCTTGAACACTCCACCTGGGTATGGTATCTGGGGTTGCATGGGCACATTAACAAGGAAGCTGCCAAGCGCACTGGCGTTCCTGTCAAGGACAGCAATCCCTTATGGACATGGAAAGGGTTCCGGGAACGGCTGGAACAAAGTTTGGGTGGAGATCAGGCCGAGCAAGATCGTTCCATTCTGGGGTAGAGTGACCTTCCGATGAAGCCCCATCACATCGATAAGTACCTGCATAAGACAAGTGATTGTATGTATAAGCTTAGCTATACAGATCGAGTACAGGTATGAGACAAGGTTCGATCAGGCATCATACAAGAGGTTGGGAATGGGTGGGCACTTAAGGAGCCCCATCCGACCGACCTGAACGAGTACCTTGATACTCTGCGGAAGGTTGGGCACACGGTGGAGGACAACAACAGGTTCAGTAACTGCGCCATCCACCCAGCCCCCCGGTCTCAACCAGCTGAGAAGAAGGAGGATAGATCCTCGACATCGGGCAGGTTCAAGAAGAAGGAAAATGTTCACGCAGACCAAACCAGAGGTCTGCTAAATCTACTAGTTTCAACGCGTGCAAACAGGCAAAGCCGGCGACTTCTGAGTATGCAATAGCGCATAAGGAAATCCCATCCACTTTGATCGAACGCCGGAGGAAGCACAATCAGTGCACCAAGTGTGGTCAAAAAGGTCACTTTTGGAGAAAGTGTACCGAGACGGCCCCAGTCGTTAGTTCATCCAAACAGGCCTGTGGGTTGAAACGGTCAGCACCGGCAAGCAAGCCCTCTGGAACGGACAGGTGACTAAAGCGCATTGAAGCGCCCCCTCCGGCTTCCTCATCCAAGATACCTGACGTCCACCAGGCATCACCTCAGATCATGGAGGTTGATACTGATAGCTCGGAATAGGTAAGAACCCATTCTGTTTAAGGCGTAACCTTATTAACCCGCAACCATTGACCCTTAAGGGATAGATGGACATGAGTCACGGAAGTGGCTGCAGAGATGGGTAAGTACCCTTCTATCGCACAAATGACCCTGATACTGACTACACCCAGGTGGTGTGGGCAGGTAGATGTTGTGGGCTGTGCCCGGTGGGCTGGGCTATCTCTCCTTCGTTGGGTTTCTGGCTATTCCCTTTGTTCTAGTTATACATATTTCTTTCAGGATTCTCTTAGCTGGATGGGCAAGTCATAGGACATTATTTCGGTGGAGGCTGGGTGAGGACTTGCTCGAGGGGACACTCGACATTGGGGAAGCAAGCCTGCTTCCCTTGGAACCGGTCCGATAGCGCACTTCTACCCACCTCGGGGAAAGAATTGTGATGCTTAGTGCAAGCGGAATTGGTTCAGGCGGGACTTGATCAAATAAATGATGCTATTTTCAAGTTTACCAAAGGAGGGTTCAGTACTCGAAATCATGCTGGCGTGATGGTAAACACCCGAGTTATTGATAGAAGGACGAATCCCAATCCCTTAACATTTACCAACCCATTGTTGCTGCTCTTGTGTCAAAAGGCAAGAGACTAAAGGGAATTACCAAGCCATCATGACTAAGTCACCAAGACAAGCGAAGAGGCAGAAGCGTGATAACTTGCCTCGTCATACCAAGTCTATCCACCTGCGGGTCAAGTTAGACTGAGAGATAGCAGCTAAACAGGTAAGCGCGGAAGCGCTCCTGCTACTCGATAATGGAGCTACTGGGCCAGTCCTTAGTAACCAATGGGTTAAGCAGACTCAGGCACCTGGTATACGATGCAAGACACATATGCCGATATGCGACGCCAGCGGTAATCACATTCCTGGGTCAGGCCTACACCATACCAACTCATTAGAGATGAGGATGGAGGATGACCACAATGAGATGCGCCTTGAAGTCACGGATGTGCCCGACACTAAGGTGGATGGGTACTGACCTATGTCTTGGTTGAGAGATCATAACCCCGATCTAGATTGGAAGACTGGATCACTAACCTGGCGCTCAGATTTCTGCAAGGCTAACTGCCTGGCACAGCAAGGGCAGTTAGTGTTCATGACCGATGAAGAGTTACTAGTCGAAGACCCTAGTAATGTGTACCTATAGGGAATTGTCCAATTCTCCGCTGAGGAAGGTGCTGACATTACAGTTAAGTTAGTCCCCGAGTATAAGAACTATCGGGATATCTTCAGTCAAGAACAGATTGAGGCATTACCGGAGCACTCGAAGTATAACTATACGATCGAGTTGCAGCCTGGAACTCAACCTCCGTTCGGGCCTATCTATCCGTTATCGGAAAAGGAGCTTAAGGCACTCCCGGAATATCTCAATGACATGCTGTGAACAGGAAAGCTACGACAATCCAGTTCCTCAGCAGCAGCCCCTATCCCCTTCGTGCCAAAAATAGCTGGTACATTATGCTTGGTAATAGATTACCGAGGGCAGAACAAAATCACCGTGAAGAGCAAGTATCCTCTACCGTTGATGAATGAACTGCGGGATAGGTTAGGAAAAGCCGCTGTGGTTACCAAGTTGGACATGAAGAATGGCTACTACCTGCTGGGGATGGCAGAAGAGGAGGAATGCAAGACGGCCTTCTGGTGCATGTATGGACTGTATGAATACGCGGTTATGCCGTTTGGGTAGTGTAATGCCCCGGCAACTTTCCCAAGCATGATAAACGAGGCCTTTCGGGATCTCCTGGATTAAGGAGTCATCGTGTACATGGATGACATTCTGATCTACTCTGCAACTATGGAAGAGCACGTCGTGATGGTGAGACGTGTGAGGAAGAAATTGCGGACAGCTAGACTATATGTCAGCAGGAAGAAGTCCAGTTTCCAGCAACGGGAGGTTGAATTCCGCGGATACAAGATCTCTGGTATGGGGTTCTCTATGTTGTCGGAGAAGGTGCAGACAATCAGGGATTGGACACCTCCGACATGCGTCGTCGACGTTCAAAGCTTTATGGGCTTTGCCAACTTCTATCGTCGGTTCATAGCAGGTTTCAGCAAGATAGCGAACCCTCAGGTGGACTTGACAAAGAAGGATGTCTGGTGGGAATAACACCTCCTTGTGAGCAGGCCTTCAACCATTTGAAGGAAGCGTTCACATCCAAACCTATTCTAGCACATTTTGACCCTGAATTGCCAACCTGGCTGGAAACCGATACTAGTGACTTCGCATTAGGAGCCGTCCTGTCCCAGTTCTGTGAAGATGAGGGATGGCATCCGGTGGCCTACCATAGTAGGAAGTTTCACCTAGCGGAGATTAATTATGCTGTCAATGACAAGGAAATGACTGCCATCCTGGCGGCTTTCACGGAATGGGATCAAGGAATCTTCAGTAGAAGTTGCAGAAGCCCACGAAGCTTTGCACTCCCTTTAGACTCTCAGGTACTTTGCAGTCATCGATAGCCTCCGGTTTGACTGGATCGGTTCGTACTCCTTCTGCGTTAACGACAAATCTGAGGTATGTGACTTTATCCGTACAGAAGTCTTATTTCGAAGGTTTTAGTTTGACCTTGGCTTCCCTCAATGCCTGCAACACATTTCATATGTCTCGGTGGTGTTGCTCCATCTTGTCAGAATAGATGAGGATACCATCCAGGTAGACGATACAACATATGTCCTGGTATTTCCTCAAATTGGAGTTGATCCATCCTTGGAATGTTACTGGTGCATTGGATAACCCAAAGAGCATGACTAAATATTCGAATAGTCCGTATCGTGTCCTGAAAGCCATTTTCCATTCATCTCCTTTGGCTATCCTTATGTTGTGATATGCGTCCTTGATATCCAACTTTGTATAGTACTTGGCCCATCCTAGTCGGTCCAGCACTTCGTTGACCAATGGTAGAGGGTACCTGTCTTTTTGTGATACCGCATGCAGTCCCCGGAAATCCACGCAAAGTCTCACTTTACCATCTTTCTTTTCGACAAATAGGATGGGTGCCTCCGCTGTGGAGGACGATGGTCTGATCCATTTCCCAGCCAGGTTCTATTGGAGGTATTCGCGTAGCGCGTTCAACTCTTCTTCTCTTAACAGGTAGAGTTTCATAAAGGGGGCGGCCTTTCCTTCCTATAGCTTGACCTGGTGATCCTCACTCTTGTGTGTGGGAAGATCCGTCCTTCCGTTCTCTTCGAATATCCCGAGATAGTTGTGATATTGTTTCAGGACCAGTTTCCTCAGAGTTAATTGCTTCTTCTTGGCTTCTTCCTTCACCGCTAGCTGCGTGCTAATTGTTGACGCTGCTGCGATTGGTGCTCTGTCTTCTTCTTTGTCCCATGTCAGGATCCAAGTCTGTTCCCCTCTCAGATAAAGTTGACCAAAGGCATTTGCGGATATGAAATCGATGCTCAGGGGTTTCTCTTCTGTCGTTTCGGTAGGGGTGTTGTCCTTCGTGGTCCCTTGTCCGGTGCTGCCGAATCCTTCCCCGCCTCTTTTGGTCTTGTCCAGGTCTCAGACTTCACGGAGCTCCCTGGTATCAATATTCTCGACAATTATCTCCGCTATGCCGTCCCCTCTTTGGATCCTATAGTTCTCATCCTTCAGATTTATTAGTAGGACTTGTACCTTGCCCCTATAGTCTACATCGATCACTTCCGCACCTGTGGTAATCCCGTGTTGGGTGGCGATACCACTGCATAGAGCGATTCTTGCATAGGTGCCGTCAGGTAGTCCTACTGCAATTCCTGTTGGTATTATCTTTTGTCCTCTTGCGGGAACCATCCTGTCTTCCGTGCTGCACAGGTCGTGACCTGCTGCCTTCGTAGATCCTCGTGTTGGTTTTTTGGCATTTGAGTGTAACACTGGTACCCTTATGGCTTCATCATGGGGGACCGCTTCTTCGTGTTTGGTGTTCACGTGGAGGATCTGCGTCCTCAGCTCCTCTCTGATTGCTTGTTCTTTGTGGATTGTTTCGATTGTTGGGGAAGTTTCCAGGCACAACTGCATGCATAGTTCACTGTTGAAGTTGATTTGGCCTTTTTCCCTGTCGATATTTGGATTCTGTCGTTTTAGCCAGGGTGTTCGTAGTATGGCACAGTCTGTCTGCAAGTGTGCTACTTGGAATGTAATGGCTTCGTGATGTGACCCTATCTCCATTACTGCTTGCGCTGTATGGGTGATGGGTCCTTCTTTGCTTTTTTCCCTGTTGACCACATATATGGCTCTTGGTTTATTTAGCTTTTTCCGGAGTAGTCCGTGGGTTTCACAGAAGTTTCTGTCCATGAAATCCTCTGTTGCTCCTGAATCGAGCATCGTGTTCGTTTCTGTCTCTTCGTCTGTTGTGCATGGTTTTATCTTAATCATAAGTTGTTCGTTGTCATTCCCGTAACCGTTTGTATTGTTGACTGTTGCCTTATTGCCTTTTTTCATTGATGGGGGTGCCTTGTTTTTCCTGGTTGATATATGTGTGTTGCCGGTGGGTTTGCCTCTTTCCTTGTCCCGCAGACCACTCTTTGCTGGGGACTTTATTCGTTTAAAGTCTCCTGCCCTTCCGTCGTCTCCATGGCTTCTATTTCTGGGTGTTTGGTCTCTTTTCGTCAACAATCTTTGATGAAGTGCCCTTTCAGTCTGCATTGGAGGCATGCATTTTCGTTTTGTCTTTTCTGGTATTCCTGGTCGGACAACCGTTGGAATCGCCTGTTCCTTCTTCCCGCCGCGTCCAAGTCCATTGGGTCTCCTGCTGGTGGTGGTCTTGGTGTATTGTTCGGTTGGTAGGTCCCGTTGTTGTTGCGCGGCGGGGTCAGGTACTGTATCCCCATGGTCCTGTTTTGAGTGTGTCTAACCAGATTGATTTTGTCTTCTTTGTCGACGGCCCATACTGCGAAGCCTTCTGCCGTTGGATCGGTCTGGTCCGAGCTTATACAGGCCTCTTGCAGCCTTTCGTTGGTACCGCCCAGGAGATGGCGGTACTCCGTGTCGTCGTTGTATTCCGCTGCAACCGATATCATGGGGAACTTGTGCTAGTAATTGGAAAAGTTGTCCTTTCCTTGCCTCATCTTCTCCAGTTTGAGCCTCACCGTTTCCCTGGTGTTTCTGTCCCCAAACTGGGTATGAAGGGTTTCTTTAAACTCCTCCCACAAGGCCCATATCCAGTCTCGTTTTCCTTCCACGTAGGGCATTATCCATTGCCCTGCCGCTTCTCTTAAGAGGAACTGGGCATAGTCCACCTTAATCATGTCTTTTCTGACTCTGGACCCCTTGACCTTGAAGTACTATTCCAACTGACTTAGGAACTGTCTCAGTTTTTCGCGGTCTCCCTCATAGAGGTCTAGTTTCTTCGCTTTCGGTCTTGACTCCGGGTGGGTATTGATTGCCTCCAGGAACCTCATCATCTGATCTTCCGTCATCACCAGGGCCAGTATAGTAGGCCCTGTTGGGGGTGCTGGTGTTGCGGCTGCGGCCATCCTCCTTGGTCGCGCTGCTCCGTTGGGGGAACTATCTTGTGCTGAAGTTTGTTCGTGCGTAACCGAACTTGCTGCTCTTGAGGGTTGGCTTGCTGCTTCGCCTAAGGCGTTTCGTACTCGTCCCAGGTCGAGGGTATCGTCTGCAAGATCGATATCTACTTCGTTGTCTGGGGCAAACTCCCAGTTCTTGGGAGTTGCGGTTCTGTCGTCATTAGGTGTTGCAGGAGACACAAACAAATGTTACGGTTTCCCACTACTCTTGTTACTCACGACATGTTACGACCTGGGATGGTTTTTCCGAACTGCGCTGTACTGCGTGCTAGAGCTGCTCGAGACTCTAGGCTCTACCCTAGTATTCTCGAGTAAGAATTGGTTTCTCACCAGTGCCGAGAGTATTGGTCTCTGACTTGGTTAATACGAAGGGCATAGCGGATAGGTTCCTGACTCTACAGCGGATCCGTCTAGCGGATCTGATGGGAGCGTAAAGGTTTTTGTATTGTAAACATCGTAAAGTAGTAGGTAGGAAATAATAGTAGATGGTTGCGTGAAGAGCTAACCCATCTGTGAAAACCTGGCCTTTATATAGGCCTCTTCCCACAACCCTGACCCTGCCCTGATCCTCAAGCTAGGTCCGGTGCGAAATCCATCACATGACTCCAATGAGTCATGTGCGCAAACATAAACCATCCCATGACCTCTAAGTGATGTCACGCACGAAGCATAAATCAAACGCAATATAATTAAACCAACCACATGACCTACTAACGAGGTCACGCGCGAAACATAAATGAGTCTGCCTTGCCGGTAAGTCTTACCGGCCAGCCTAGACCCTCCCCATACGTCAACCGTACATCATGTGTGTAATGCAATCAATATAAACGAGCTCCATGACTTGCTAACGAGGTCATGTGCGTGAAAGAATCATAACTTAACTGTATGATGTCCAAGCGACATCATATGCAAAACCTATTTCCTTGCCGCCGTCACCTGGCTAGAACTCCTCTAGGCAGATCGTGACATAAGCGGGGAATTCCGAGCCGCAGTTACAGATACAAGCCCAGCAACACGGTTGGAAGAGTTCCAGGATGTATTCCCGGAGAGGGTCCCTGAAACACTCCCCCCTGTGTGTAAGATTAACCGTCACATTCGGCTGAAAGACCCACCGCAGTTAAAAAACCAAGCGGTATACTCAATTCCCGAAGCATACAAGAAACTCATAAACTGGATAAATGAGAAATTATGACTTGGAGTAATTGTAGGACAGGAGGTTCCCAGAGTGGCACCTATGTTTGTACAACCTAAGTCGGACAGAAGGATCCGCCCTCTGGTGGACCTGAAAGCAAGAAACGATGACCTGATCATGGATAGTCCATCGATCCCCAACCGACAGCAGATTCTTAACCACATTGGGCACGCAAAATTCAGCAGTAAGATTGACCTAAGCGACCCATACTTCCAAACATGGGTGGAAAAGGACAACATTAAGTTCAACTCATTGACAACCCCATTCGTAGGCTTTATCAGCAAAGTAATGCTACAGGGAGACATGAATGTACCAGCAACATTTATGCAAATAATGGAAGAACTCCTGCATGAATTCTTACATCACTTGGTATGGGTGTACATTGGTGATATTCCCATATTCTCGGATACAGTGGAAGAGCATGAAAGGCACATACGACATGAATGTGACCAACTCAGAAAGGTAAAATTCTATGGAAGCAAAAGGAAGTCAGTACTATTCGCGGACAAGCTAGAAGTACTAGGACACATAGTGGAGAGTGAAGAAATCCATGGATCCCTCCAGAAAATATCGTCCATCGAAGGTTGGGAGACACCCAAAACAAGAAAGAATTGCAATGTTTTCTAGGAATGGTGAATTATCTGGCCCAGTTCCTCCCACATCATGTGGCCATAACAGCACTATTAATGGACTTAACAGGGAATGTGGAATTCGTATGGACAACCACCTATCGGACCCTATTCGAAAGGGTAAAAAAGCAAATTGTCGGTCACCAAGTCATGCAACCAATAGATATAAGCAGCAAGGAACCAATTTGGCTAGTAACGGACACCTCTGATTTGGGGATAGGGGCAGGGGTAGGTCAAGGACCCACTTACAAGATGGCCCACCCAGCTGCGTTACATAGCAGGAAATTCACCAATGCAGGGAAGAATTATGGAACAACCCATAAAGAGGTCTTAGCAATAGTGGAAGCACTTAATCCGTTCCACAATGTACTAATCGGAAATTCCTTTACAATAATTACAGACCACGAGAGTCTGACACATCTACAAACAGCCAAGAACCCAAGCAGAAAACGGGTTATATGGCACAGTGGCTTAGGAAAGTATGAAGCGGAGATAGTCTACGCACCAGGAAGCATGAACTGTTTAGCTGATACCCTTTCCGGAACATACGAGGGAGGATCAGACTTGAATCCACTCTATGTCCATAATCATACAAGGCAAGCAGGCGACATCTCGGATAACACAGTCTATGAGCAAGAATCAAACAGGATAGAACCTGCAGGAGATATCTCCCCTACCTCCCCTTCTTACTCATACACTGGGTACCCTAATGAGGCCACTGTACCCCCTGAAAGCCCCTGCTCAATTACTGCAGGAAATGATTGGGGCGACCAGTGTACCATGCGAAGCACACCACCTGTGGAACTCCAACATAGCATGTTGCACTACTCACACTGTTACGTGGATCATTGCCCATAGCACCAAACAGAGATCAAATTTACAAACAGCCATCCTAGATGGCGGAGAAAACCAACTCCTTACCCTCCTAGTGAAGGATCAAGCCCTCAAGTACGGAAATTGACCCAAGCCCTCCGGAGTCCCGGAAATCAAGGACTTTGAATGGCAACAAAAGATGGACAGAAGACCAAATCATGCTGGAGAAGGTCCGTCCACCATTGCCCAGCGAACGCCCAGATCTTATGCAGTCCCAACTCTGCTGAACCCCGAAGCCCCGGTATTCCGAATGCGAGAACCGGACAGTCTGCTACCAATTGGATGAACAGAATGATAGGAAAGCCTCAGCCATGAAATGATGGTTTTAGTGATACCCCCAGCATTGGGTGAATATCGGCGGGGACAATACGATGTCTGGGAAGACAGCGAGGAGGATGACCAACCTGAGACAAACAGAGGAAGTGAGATCGAAGACGAGCGTGATACCTTAGCAACAATCAATGAAATGATCCGGACATTCTGAGCACATATGATTGCAGCATACCGGAAAGAACCAATATGGCAAAAAGTCAATAAAGGTATGAACTCCACAGGAGATTCATCTGGCAACAAGGTTGTAAATGGAATGCTATATGCACAAACCAGATACGCGGAAGACTACCTGTATATTCCAAAAGGCCCCGCACATGGAAATACGACGTTAAGGGAGTATGTCATTGGCGAAATCCACAGCAAAGACCACCACAGTTCTGAACGAGACTTCGGGTATACTACTGAGTACCTATTTTGGCCTGAAATGCGGGAGGACTTCAGAGTGCATGTGGCCCAATGCCACACTTGCCAGATAAACAAAGAACCCCCAAAGTTACCAGAAGGAAATGTCCAGACAATTGTACTACCATCAGAAATTTTCGAAACAATAGCCATTGATTTTGCAGGACGCTTCCATACTTCATAGAGATACAACACAATCCTAGTAGTGATAGATAGGTTTTCGGGATCCGCATAGCTCATACCTACAACTAAGCAGGTGACGGCAATAACAACCTAGGAACTTCTACGCAACAAAATATTTGCATCCCATGCGTAACCGGTAAGGGTGCTAGGTTGTTTTATGTTTGGTTTGACAGTATTGTTTGATACTTCTATTGTTTCGTGTGCTATTGGTTGATACACACCTTGTTTTATGTTTGCTTTTACAGTATTGTTTGATACTTGTATTTTTTTGTGTCCTATCAGTGGATGCACCCAATGTTTTGGAATATTGCTCATACTGGAGATAAGCGATATGCTGTATTTAAAGACCGCTGTTTCCCGCAGTAGAAACAGCCGACTTCTACAGACAGTATTCTGAATATACTTGGTTGAATAGTTACTTCTTTGATCTCCTATTACACCCCATTCGAAGACTCCTTTAGTTAGCAGTACTCGCTTCTTGTTGATCAAGAAGCCATCTGCTCCTATCGTACCGCTATGTGACTAGGGCCTGGCCTGAAAAGATTATTTTTTGTAGTCTCGGCAAGTGGTTAAGAAGCCTGCCCAGACCAGATCTGATCAACCTTCGAAAGTCCAACAAAGAAGAAGCTAGCATTGGGGAGCGGCAGATGCATCGAAGGTTCGGCTCTGCCAACATGACACCATTGAGTCGCTAGAGACTCGAAGTGGGAAGCAGGTCCTACAAGAAGGCCTGACCAAAAGAAGTCAACCCAAGAAACCGAAAGAGCCAAAGAGCGATTTCTCAATTGACGAAGCAGAAAGACAATCAGCACGAGACTTGGCGAGGCAGACCTTTAGCGAATCAACTAACGAGTTAGCAAAGGCAGCAATCAGCCTTCTGGGGCTCTTTCGCCTCAGACCCAGCAAAGGAATGGCACCGGCGCAACGACCAAAGAAAGACAGGTTACCTGTCGGCACACCCAAGAAGGAAGACAACCACGAAGAAAGATCAGATCACTCGGTAGTAAAAGAACCACCACACGAACCTCCTAGTACCTCTTCAGAAACCTCGTCAGATGACAACTCCAGCAACGAAGAGTCTGAACATAATATCTCTGAAGTGGAATCCGCTGCTCCGTCCAGCTCAGGGGCCAGGCAAGCAGGATTAAAAATTAAGCTCCCGCCGCCGCCCTTGTTCTCGCATGAAAAGGAAGATCTAAAACCAGAAGCATTTGATCGATGAGTAACAACTAGTTCTCAATAGCTTGCCCTGCACGGAGTAGAAAAGGCCAAAGAAGCAAGCGGAGCGTACTTGGGAAGTTTCTGTGCTGGAAAAGCAGAGGAAGCATACCACCAAGCAATGAACCACTACGAGGGTGGGGAAAAAATTCGAGGAACGACCCTGATAAAACACCTGAGAGATAGATTCCAATCCTCATGACACATGGAAGAACTATATAGAAAGTTCAAGGATCTCTAGCAAATACGAAACGGGAAAAGAGAACGAAGAACCACAGTCATGACAGATCTCCTAATGTATCATGGGCGATTACCTACCTGGACGGTATCTCAGTACACATGGCGACACAAAGTGTATGAAGCAATGTATCCCAGACCACACCAGGAGGTTGAACCCATGGAAGAAGAGGGAGACTCCTTTGAGACGATAGTCAAACGGGCTGAACACAAGGACGCTATCCTGTGAGAAACGGGAGTTTACCGACGCCACATACCGCAGCAGAAGAATAGTCAAGGATCATCATTGCCAGATAATACAACCAAGGATAAATCATACTGCAAAGGTGCAGAAGACAAGAAAGATAAGAAGCAGAGACGCCACGATGAAGGCACATGTTTCGAATGCGTGAAAAAGAGGGACTATGCAAAGGACTACTATGCCAAAAAGGGAAAAACAGCTAAGCGAGAGGCTAGCACAAACCCCATGGAAGGAACTGAATATGACGAAGTGGAAATTAATTCAGTGAAATTGGAAAGCCTCTGAACCCAACCAGCTCTAATAACATGGGCCGTAATGCACTAGAAGGAATAATTTACATAGAGAGCTATACAACAAAGGTACTGTTCGATACAGGAACAATCGGTTGTGACATTATTAGCACTACCTTTATCTCGACCCACGGCATACAAACAGAACACCTGCCCCAACCAACAACAGTCAACATGGCAACAAAAGGTTCCCGCTCTTCAAGCCCCAAGAAATGTGGGCTGACCATAGGAATTGGGAAAAAGAAATAGAAAAATCAGGAGATGTTGGTAGGAAACTTGGCATAGTACGATGCCCTGTTTGGAATGCTATTCCGGAAAAGACACAATGCCTTTATGAGATGTGGGGACACAGCAGTGGAGTTTCCCGATGACAAATTGCGAGTACTATGGAAACAAACAAGGGGGGAAGTCCGCGCCGTGGTTACAGATGCAACCTCAGCAACACTGATGGAAGAATACAAGGATGTATTCCCAGACAGGGTCCCTGAAACACTACCCCCTGTGCGTAAGATTAACCATCACATTTGGCTGAAAAACCCAACGGAGCTAAAAAACCAGGCAACATACTCAATTCCAGAAGCATACAAGGAGAAACTCATGAACTAGATAAACGAGAATTTACGAGCTGGAGTAATTGTACAACAGGAGGTTCCTGGAGTGGCACCTGTATTCATACAACCTAAGTCAGATGGGAGGATCCGCCCGCTGGTGGACCTGAAAGTGAGGAACGATAACACGATCAAGGATAGTCTATCGATCCTCAACCAACCACAGAACCTTAACCGCATTGGACAAGTAAAATTCTGGAATAAGATTGACCTGAGCGACGCATACTTCCCAACAGGAGTGGATAAGGACAGCGTCAAGTTCAACTCATTCAGAACCCCATTCAGAGAATTTGTTAGCCAAGTAATACTATAAGGACACATGAATGCACCAGCAACATTTATGCAAATAATGGAAGATCTCCTAAGTGAATTCTGACATCACTTTGTATGGGTATACATTGATAATATTCTCATATTCCCGGATACACCAGAAGAGCATGAAAGGCACATCCGGCAGGTATGTGACCGGCTCAGAAAGGCAAAATTCTATGCAAGCAAAAGGAAGTCAGTACTATTTGCAGACAGGCTAGAAGTACTAGGACACACAGTAGATAGTGAAGGAATGCACACATCCCTCCAGAAAATATCATCTATTGCAGGTTGGGAAAAGCTCCGAAACAAAAGAGAATTACAATGCTTTCTAGGAATAGTGAACTATGGGCCCCAGTTCCTCCCACATTATGTAACCATGATAGCAGCATTAACGGACTTAACAAGGAATGCCAAATTCGTATGGTCAACTACCCATCAGACCGTATTTGAAATGGTAAAAAAGCGAATTATCGATCACCAAGTCATGCAGCGAATAGATATAAGAAGCAAGGAACCAATTTGGCTAGTGACGGATGCCTCTGATTTAGGGATAGGGGCCTGGGTAGGACAAGGACCCACCTACGAGATTGCTCGACCAGCCCTGTTAAACAGCAGGAAATTCACCAACATACAGATGAATTATGGAACCACTGATAAAGAGCCCTTAGCAATAGTGGAAGTGCTTAATTGGTTCCACAATGCACCAATGGGAAATTCTTTTACAATAGTTACAGACCACCAACCACTGACACACCTACGAACTGCAAAGAACCCAAGCAGAAAGCAACTTAGATGGCAGAGTGCCTTAGGAAAGTATGACATGAAGGTAGTCTACGTACCAGGAAGTACGAACTATTTAGCTGATGCCCTTTCCCGGATATAGGCGGGAGGATCAGACTTAAATCCAGTCTATGTCCACGATCATACAAAGGAAGCAAATATCATCTCGGATAACACAGTCTACGAGCAACAATCAAATGTGATGGAACCGGAAGGGGATATCTCCTCTGTCTCCCCTCCTTACTCATACACTGAGTACTCTAACAAGGCCCCTGTACCCCGTGAAAGCCCTTGCTCAATTACTGCAGAAAATGATTGGGGCAAACCAGTGTACCATGCGAAGCACGCCACCAGAAGAACTCCCACATAGAACCTTGTACTACTCGCACTGTTATGTGAATTATTGCCCATATCACCAAACCGCAATCAAATTCACAAACAACCATCCTAGACGGTGGAGAAACCCAACTCCTCACCCTCCTAGTGAAGGACCAAGCCCCCCAAGTACAGAAATTGACCCAAGCCCTCCAGAGTCTCCCGAAATAAAGGACTGGGAATGGGAACAACCAATGGGCAGAAGACCAAATACCGCTGGGGAAGGGTCGTCCACCCTTGCCCAGCCGATGCCCAGATCCTATGCAATCCCGGCACAACTAAACCCGGAAGCCCCGGCGTTCCAAATGCCAGAACCTGATGGTCAGCCACCTCTCGGACGGGTGGAACCGATAGAGGACATTGCCTATGAGACAATAGCGGCATTCTGAATGCCAGGACCAGATAGCCCACCACCTATCAGAGAAGCAGAACAATCAGAATGCCTCAGAAATGAAACGATGGGGTCAGTGTTACCACCAATGAGGAGTGAATATCGGCGGGGACTTTACGACATCTTGGAAGACAGCGAGGAGGATGACCAACCTGAGACAACCTGATGAAGCGAAATAGAAGACCAGAGCGATACCTTACAAACAATAAATGAAATAATAGGGACGTTCCGAGCACATATGGTTGCGGCATACCGGAGAGGACCAAAATGGAAAAAAGTCGATCAAAGTATGGACTCTGTGGGAGATTCGTCCTCCTACAAGGTTGCAAATGAAATGCTATACGCAAAAACCAGATACGGGGAAGACTGCCTGTATATTCCAAAAGGCCCCGCATACGGAAACGCGACATTAAGGGGGTATGTCATTAGCGAAATCCACAACAAAGACTACCACCGTTCTGAATGAAACTTACGGTACACTACTGAGTACCTATTTTGTCCTGAAATGCGGAAGGACTTCACAGCCTATGTGGCCCAATACCACACTTGCCAGATAAACAAGGAACCCACAAAGTTACCAGAAGGAAAGGCTCAGAAAATTGTCCTACCATCAGAAATTTGCAAATGAATAGCCATTGACTTTGCGGAACCCTTCCACAACTCAGGGGGGAAAGGACACAATCCTGGTTGCGATGAATAGGTTTTCAGGATTCACATGGCTTATACCTACAACTAAGCAAGTAACAGCAATAACAATCTGGGAACTTCTATGCAACAAAATATTTACACCCCATGGCTACCCAACATCTCTGGTAAGCGATGCTGACCCATGATTTAAGTCACATGTGTGGAGACAGCAGTGTCGATCACTAGGTATTGAGCATATCAAGGCGGCATCAGGCCACCATGAAATGAAAGGACAGGTCGAAAAGAAAATTTGAGAGTTAAAAACAGGTCTTTGAAATCTAGTCAATGCAAGACAAAATAATTGGTTGGATGCCATACGGGAAGCGGCAGTATACCTAAATGCAGGATAGTCAGAAAACCAGAGTATATCACTATATAAGGCAGTTTTTCGAAAAAACTATCAGCTACTCCGCCTAGGGAATTAAAATAGTTTCGCAGTACCGGCCACCGACGAATTGTTGAACTGACACCAAGCAATCCGGAACAGGGTGTAATGGGGGCTCCTCTAGGAAGATGGATCCCAAGGGTGCGACTGCACCGAACAACTTCAAACTTATTGCCAAATGGTCACACAATATAAGTGTAAAGTAAACGGTAAAACTTAATATCGTTAAGCCTGATGCTTCACTCAATTAAGGTCTCGAGAGGATTGATTGTTGGAGTAGAAGAGTTCTCGCATAGACTTCTAGGTAGTTTTATCTTATGCCAGGGACTGCCCTATCATCTTACTGCAACTTATTTGAGCATACCCTTCTCCACTAAGGGTGGTCTGACAGGTCTCTTCGCACCCCCTTTGGGCATGCATGCGTCGACAAACTCTAGTCGGTGTTCACCTGACGCGGGTATCGTTTCTGCGGTGGATTTCCATTTTGCCCGCCGAAGTGAAAACGTCTTCGCACTGGTGTCTTGCTAGTGCCTAACAGTCAAGATACCTGACGAACTTGACTATCTATAACACCCTTCCCATATGCACAGATTTCTACTTGGTTCCGGAAGCTACTGCGGGTGGTTTACCCATCAACTATTTAGAAGTCGCGGGCTTCCAGTGTCTTCTGCATGATATGGTATTCCACGAGTAATCCAAGAGGCGCTACCCATGAGCACTACCTTGGATCTACCTTGCCTGGGGTAGGAATTATGCTTTTAGTGTTTCTACACTTCCCTTTCAGAGGCTCTGGCATTGGAGACACTTTCAGGCTTGGTGGGTGTAAAGCTCTCCCAGTCGCCCCGGCACCACCCAGGACTACCTTCGGGATCCCCGTGGTTAGCACCCGTTAACTCCGTCAGTTTGGGTCCGTTTTACTCCAAACAACTTGGAGGAGGTGCTCCTCCTTCCACCCTATGTCGCCCTATATATCCTGCGAATAGCCTGCGGTCGACCGGATCGCAGCGACATATACAGTGTTGCAGGCAGGCAGGCAAAGATTCCTCTTTGTTAGACTGTGCACAACTACACAACCGTTTGCTCATGACGTCCAGGCCTCAAGGTGGGGCCAGAGGGGTATGATAGGAATAATGTCTCCAATTTACAGCTTCTTCAGAGCTGCGTAGCTCGCCCAATAGCATCCTCCAGAACCCCAGATTCCAGTGTTATGCACAGCTTCGTGTGATAAACATTCCAGTCATTTTTCCCTAACTCACGCAGGAACTTCGTATTGAACGATAGGGTAACTCAGGACTTTGGACAGGGTAACCTGAGCCTCATGGCAGGGTAACCTTTTCCAGTGGACAAGACGACTTTCCTCTGTCACCCTGTCTACTCCCTAACCGGAGATAGACACTGCTGACCGTTCTCCAGTTACCCGGCCTAACCAAGTAACTGCCCCTTCTGAGGTTCCTAAGTACACTAACACCACTCCCAGGTGTGCCCCGGTACCTAAGTATCTGGCCAGCTAATTCTGTTCATCTCGGAGCCCGGGACACCTGGTCTCCATAGGTCTAGCACTACCTTGCCTGCCGGTCCCTACTAGTTCGCCTCCCCGTTACCTGTATGGGTGTAGGTTACGGCTACCATAGCGCATATATGCTGGGTCATTACATCACTCCCCTCCTCTCTACGGTCTGTTCTAGACTGTTACCGTCGTCTCTTATTTCCAAGACTCGATTCTCCCAAGACCCTATGGTCCCTGAGCTTGGACGGATATCTTTGGTGGAAATCTAAGATCGCCTGCAACCCTGTCCCTTCGCGCATCTCATAGGGCTCCCTTGAATTCTCCTCAGCCCCGTAGCCTTCCCATGAAACCAGGTACTGGACAAAGTGTGACAGAAACTGCGCCTTTGCTCCGTCGTACCATCGACTGTCCACAACTGCTTCAATAACGTAACTGGGCTCATTGTTCATAAGTTCCGGGCTGGGGACCTCTCGGATCCTCCCTCATCCCAGATCCTCGCGATATGGTTCAAGCAACGTGATATTGAAAACCGAGTGGATGCTCTATCCAGTGTGTAGCTGGAGTTCATATACTCGGGTGCCCACTAGACATTGGAGCACAACAGGGCTAAACATGCAGTGGTCCAGCTTCTCCATTGGACGTTTAGTGTGGATGTCCTTTCGGTTTAACATCACACGGTCCGCTACCTTTGCCCGCCCAGCTGCCACAGCCTCCAAGATAACATAGTCCGTTGATGGCAACCTTTTCTGGTCATGCCATTTCGATTCCCTTTCCTGTGCCTGCTGGATCGTTTCCCAGATCTCTTGCCAGGTTTCTTTCCATTCCTTAACCAAAAGCTCACTGCTAGGGTGTATTCCTTGATTATTAGACACGACACCCGACCAGTTTGTCCGTGGGTTGAACCCACAATTGATCTCAATCGCTGACACCCTGGTGGATTCCGATGTGGAGGTGTTGTATGCATACTCCCCCAGGAGTAGTAGTGAAACCCAATCATCTGGTTGGTTGGAACATTCACTACGCAAATACTGCTCCAGTGTCTGATTCACCCTCTTGGTTTGCCCAGCGGTCTCAGGGTGGAATGTGGGCGCAACGTTTGGTTTCACTTGCAACAAGTGCATTGGACTTATCCAGAACTTGGATGTGAATCGGCTATCCTGGTTGGAGACAATTGACTCTGGGAGTCCATGAAGGCACCAAACTTCCTGCAGGAATATCAAGGCAAGCTCCTTGATCAATACCTCAGTGGTCAGGGGTATGAAATATGCCATTTTCGAGAATCTGTCCACTATGACCCAGTTCTGGGTATACCCTTTGCACTCTTGCAGCGCTACAATGAAGTCCATTGAAATCACTGTCCAGGGTTGCAAAAGAACATCAATAGGTTGCAGCGGACCGAACTTCTTGTGCCTGATGGACTTATTCCTTTGGCACGCGCCACAAATCCCCATGTAGTTGGTAATGTGCTAGTCCAACATAGGCCAATAGAAGTTAGCCCTAACCCGGACAATGGTTTTGTAAGTCCCGAAGTGTTCAGCGATTCGGGAGTCATCTTCAGCCTCCATGATTGTCTGCTTCGGATTCTGACCCTTGGGAACATACCACCTGTTCGTGTAGAGGAGTCAGCCCCTTTCCATCGTGAACTGTTGGTCAACCTCTTGCTTACCGGCAGCCGTTGCCTTTAGGATTCTTAAGTATACCTGGTCTTCCTTTATTGCTACCTGTAGCTGATCCAAAAATGAAGACTGGAGCTGAAATCCTTGGCACACCTGCAACACATGTGGTCCCAAGATGTCCCGTTCCTGGCTCCCAACCCACTGGCCAGGGCGAAAAAATGACTGTGGTGGAAAATCACTCCCCCCTTCAGGGCGGAAGTCCCTAAACCGCGACCAAGCATCTGCCTTTTCATTCAACTGTCCTTCCCCGGAAACTACCTTGAACTTAAATGGTTGCAGGAACTCAGCCCAGTGGTGCTGCGTTCGGTTCAGGGTCTTGGTACTATTAAAGTACTCTAAATTCATACGATCTGTATAGATCACCATTTGGTCCGTTACCGTGCATAGCAGATGATCCCATTCCTTAAAGGCCGCCACAATGGCAGTCATTTCCTTGTCATGGACATCATAATTAATCTGCGCTGGATGAAACTTGCGACTATGGTAGGCCACTGGATCCTATCACTTATTCTCACAGAACTGGGAGAGAACGGGTCCTAATACAAAGTCACTGGCATCAGTTTCCAGCTGGGTTGCCCATTCAGGGTCACAATGTGCTAGGATAGATTTGGACGTAAATGCCTGCTTCAAATGGTTGCAGGCCTGCTCACATGCAGGTGTCCATTCCCATCGGACATCCTTTTTTGTCAAGTCTGTCAGAAGTTTTGGTATCTTGCTGAAACCTTCTATGAACCGGCGATAGAAGTTGGGAAAGCCTATAAAGCTTTGAACGTCGACGACGCATGTCGGAGGTGCCCAATCCCTGATTGTTTGCACCTTCTCCAACAACAGAGAGATCCCTGTGTCGGAGATCTTGTATTCGCAGAATTCAACCTCCCGTTGGTGGAAACTGGACTTCTTAATGCTTACACAAAGTCTTGCTTTCCCCAATTTCTCCATCACACATCTCACTATTGCGACATGCTCTTCCATAGTTTCGGAGTAGATCAGGATGTCATCCATGTATACAACCCCTCTTTTATCTATGAGGTCCAGAAAGACCTCCTTTATTATGCTCTGAAAAGTTGCTAGAGCATTACACAACCCAAACGGCATGACCCTGTATTCATATGGTCCATATCTACACCAGAAGGCTGTCTTCCATTACTCGCCTTCTGCCATACTCAGAAGGTAGTAGCCGTTCTTTAAGTCCAGCTTAGTGAACACAGCGGCTTTTCCTAACCTATCTCACAGTTCGTTCATCAACGGTAGAGGGTACTTACTCTTAACTATGATTTCGTTCAGCCCACAGTAATCTATTACCAACCTTAGTCTACTATCTGGTTTTGGTACTAAAACGATAGGGGCTGCTGCTAAGGAATGGGATCACTGTAGCTTTCGCGTTCGTAGCATTTCATAGAGATATTGCCGGAGTGCCTTAAGCTCCTTTTCCGATAACAGATAAATAGGCCCAAATGGAGGTTGAGCCCACAGTTGCAACTCACTTGTGTGGTCATACTTCGAGTACTCCAGCAGGGCCGCAATCCATTCTTGACTGAATATATCCCCATAGTCCTTATACTCAGGGACTGGGTTAACCGTAATGTTGGCACCTTCCTTATCGGAGAATTGAACAATTCCCAACAGGTACACATTACTAGGATCCTTAGCTGGTAACTCTTCATTGGTCATGAACACTAACCGCCCCTGCTCTTCTAGGCAATTAGTCTTGCAGAAATCTGAGCACCAGGTTTGTGATCCAGTCCTCCAACCTATGTCGGGGTTATGGTCCTTCGACCAAGACTTAGGTGGGTACCCATCCACCTTAGTGTCGGGCATATCCGTGACTTCACAGCGCATCTCATTGTGGTGGTCGCCTATTTTCATCTCCAATGATTTGGTAGAGTGCAGACCTGACCCCGGAATGTGATTACTGCTTGTGTCGCTTAGCGACACCTGTACCTTTCGTCGTATACAAGGTGCCTGAGTCTGCTTGACCCATCGGCTACTAAGCACCAGCCCAGTAGCTCCACTATCGAGTAGCAGGAGCCCTTCAGCGCTTACCTGTCTAGCTCCTACCTTCCAGTCTAACTTTACCGGCAGGTGAATAGACTTGGTATGACGAGTCAAGGTGTCACACTTCTGCCTCTTCGCTTGTCTTGGGGACTTCGTCGTATTGGCTTGGTGAATCCTTTAGTCTCTAGCTTTTCGACACAAGAGTGGCCACGATGGGTCGCTAAACGTTAAGGGATTGGGATTCATCTTTATCAATAGCTAGGGTGTTTACTATCATGCCAGCATGATTTCGGGTACTAAACCCTCCTCTGGCAAACTTGAAATTAGCACTGTTTATTTGATCAAGTCCAGCCTAACCCAATTCCGCTGGTACTAAACATAACAATTTTCTCCGAGGTGGGTAGAAGTCCACTGCCGGACTGGTTTCAAGCGAAGCAGCCTTGCTTTCCCAATGTTGAGCGTCCCCTCTGGCAAGACCTCACCCAGCCTCAACCAAAATGTTGTCCTACGACTTGCCCATCCAGCTAAGGAAATCCTGAAAGAAATACGTATAACTAGAACCAAGGAAGTAACCCAAAACCCAACAAAGGAGAGAGAGCCCAGTCCATCGCGCACAGCCCACAACCTCTACCTGCCCACACCACCTGGGTGTAGTCAGTATCAGGGTTATTTATGCAATAGAGGGGTACTTACCCATCCCCGAAGCCACCGCCGTGGCTCCTGTCCACCTATCCCGCAAGGGTCTATGGCTACAGGTTATTAAGGTTATACCTTAAGCAGCATGTGTTCTTACCTATTCTGAGCCATCAGTATCAACCTCCATGATCTGAGGTGATACCTGCCGGACTTCAAGTATCTTTGACGAGGAAGCCAGAGGGGGTGCTTCAATACGCTTTAGTCGCTTGTCTGGTCCTGTGGGCTCGCTTACCAGGGCGGTGAGTTTCAACCCACCAGCCTGTTTGGAGGAACTAAGGACTGGGGTCGTCGCGGTACACTTTCTCCAAAAGTGACCCGTTTGCCCACACTTGATGTACTGGTTGTGCTTCCCCCGGTGTTCGGTTCAAGTCGACAGGATTCCCTTATGCGTTATTGCATACGCAGAAGTCCCCGGCTTTACCTGTTTCCCCGCATTGAAATTAGTAGGTTTGGCAGACCTCTGGTTTGGTCTACCTGAACCTTTTTCCTTCTTCTTGAACCTGCCAGATGAGGAGGGTCTATCCTCCTTCATATCTGCGGGCTGAGACTGGAGGGCTGGGTGGATGACGTGGTTACTGAACTCCTTGTGGTCCTCCAGCATGTGCCCGACCTTCCGGAGAAGATCAAGGTACTCGTTCAGGTCAGCCGGATCTGGCTTCTTAAGTGCCCACGCATTCCAAACCTTTTGTGTGATGCCTGATCGAACCTTGTCTTGTACCTGCAATGAATCTGTATAGCTAAGCTTATACATATAATCAATTATCTTATCCAGGTACTCATCGATGTGATGTGGCTTCATCAGAAGGGCTCGCCACACAACTGGGGATCGATCTCGCCCGGACTGGTCTCCGCCGAAACTTCGTTCCAGCCATTCTCGAAACCCTTTCCATGTTCCTCAGGGGTTGCTGTCCTTTACGGGAATGCCAGTACGCTTGGTGGCTTCCTTGTTAATGTGCCCATGCAACCCCAGATACCATGCCCGAGCTGAGTCTTCAAGAAGGGGGATTACCAAGTTTACCTTATCCATATTAGTTTACTTGCAATATACAAAGTATTCGAATTTGACCTCTACCAAGGTCAAGAAGCTTCCGAGTTCGGTCACTTTGCTCTTGAAGGGAGGGATGCCACTCCGCTTTTCCGGCTTCATCTGCTGGTGTCTTGGTATAGGCCTAGAAGCTGAACCAGTACCCGTCCGGGCTCTTGCTAGCCTCTTGGCCCAGCGATCCCACCTTCGTTTCTTCCTGTTACTGCAGTCATCATTGCAAGCACTCAGGAACGGGGTCAAATCAGGGAGAGAATCCCTGTTGTCATCATTTTGCGAGCTGTCATGGTCAGAGTCCCCCTGGATCTCCACCTGCTCCTGCCATACCACCTGCAGGTGGTGCATTCCTG
Source organism: Tuber magnatum (assembly GCA_003182015.1). Taxonomy (NCBI): domain Eukaryota; kingdom Fungi; phylum Ascomycota; class Pezizomycetes; order Pezizales; family Tuberaceae; genus Tuber; species Tuber magnatum. The sequence continues at coordinate 402,499 of PYWC01000066.1, forward strand.
TCCCTACTACCTCCGGTGTTCCCGTCTTGGATTCCTGGGCTCTATCATACCTATCAAACCGTTCCTCCTGGCCAACCTGATTGCCATCCCCCAGGGGGTTATCCCTTGATGGTCCTGATGCTGGTAGTGGAACAGGGTGTCGCCGACTCTCAGGGGTTGGGTTAAGCGCCACCTGTATTGTCCGTAGCAATGACTGCAACTCTGGACAACTCAGGGGTTGCATCGGGGGCCCAGTGGGCCTCTATGACCTGCAATACCAATGAGTCAGTCATCTCTCTACTTCCTTTTCTCTTCTTCTATGCCTCACCGGGGTCCGCGGTCCTCTCCTACGCCCACAGGAGTGGTAATGAATCCACCTCATTCGGGTTTCTTCCGACTTACAACCCAACAGACAGAACTCATCTTGGCTGTCCGAACTGCCACTTGTGATGGTGGAGAGACCGGAGGGAAGACCTGGTTTTGAGGATGCTGAGGGAATAACCGGTGCCCAAGGAACAGAGTGAGCAGGTGTCCCAGGTCTGAGGATTGGAGTCCCCCATGATGTAGGCATGGGTGTTCACTCTTCCTGGCATCTTACCAGTTCCAAGAATCCAGGTGACGCCACCCGCAGTCGCCGGAACCCTGGGGTAGCCAATACTGCTGGTGGGAAGGCTGCAGCTGGAAAGGTATCAGGAGCGGGCAGCAAAACTGGCAGAGGTGTCGGTCTTGGGGTAGTGATGGGGGGTATAGGGGTTGCAACTGATGGTGTTGCAGGCAGAATAATAGGAGCCAGGGTCAGTCGAGGACTAGGGTCGGGCATGTCCAGGGCCGTAATGCCCTTCAGCTTGGATGTCCTTCTTCTTATCTGATGTCCATGAATTGGCCCGACTGTAGGGCTACCCGAATGACTGCAGGCGATTGAGGGGGGGACCGACAGGGAGCCTGTAGATGCTCTTGAGAAGCAGGAGGTATAGCTGTAGCCGTCACCTTTCAGGCTTTCCAACATCCGTATACCGATTGGGCTCGGGTATGCCCTCCATTTGTCGTCTCTGGCTCTCATGGCCAATTCCATACTGAAGTTCTCGGGGTTGGTATGGACGAGCAGGAGTGGGGGCACGGCCTCTAGCATCAGCACACCATTCTCAGCATCAACACTATACCCTCCCCCAAGAGCCTTTTCCAATGCTGCCATCCAAGTCTTCCATGTGTGCTGATCCCTTATCATCCATGGGTATGCCTCCTGCTGTACATTCATCCATTCCACCGCTGCCGTAGTGATCTGTATTCGGAACACCTGCTGCTGCTGAGTGTTCCAGTTCCTCAGTTCCCTCTTCGCTTCCTCAATCAACTTGGATACCTCCCAGACGATGTAAGGTATGATGAACTCACAGGAGAACTCGCTAAAGGAAACCCCTTGGGGCGGGGGTGGGGTCATGTGGTGGAGAAGGGTAGGGTCTTGGAAAAACGAGAGCCCCGCAGCATGAGGGTCTGTAATGGGAAGATCTAGACGTTCAATGGGTAACTGAATAGGGGTGGCCTCCAAGAGCAGCTGGTGGCCATCTCAGGCAATACCGCGAACATCCGGAAAAACCGATGCACGCAACATGTTGGCGGTGTTCTCATTGAGGTCAAGGTCTGAATCTGGGTTGGATGCCATTCTGGTTTGAAGTTTGGCACTAGCGATTGCTCTTCCCACCCTGGGCTACTTGTTCGAGACCAGGTTACTAGCGTTCACGCAACGTCAGTGCTGAAAATCGGAAACAATGACTCAGGAGGGGAGTTAAGTGAGGAGCTCGCTTGACGATATACTGTAATGGGGGCTCCCCTAGGAAGATGGATCCCAAGGGTACGACCGCACTGCACAACTTCAAACTTGTAGCCAAATGGTCGGACAATGTAAGAGTAAAGTAAGCGGTAAAACTTAATATTGTTAAGCGTGATGCTTCACTCAATTAAGGCCTCGAGAGGATTGATTGTTGGAGTAGGTGAGTTCTCACATAGACTTCTGGGTAGTTTTATCTTATGCCAGAGAGTCCCCTATCAGCTTACTCCAACTTATTTGAGCACACCCTTCTCCGCTAAGCGTGGTCCGACATGTCTCCTGGCATCCCCTTCGGGCATGCATGTCGCAACACAGTCTAGTCGGTATTCAGCTTATGCAGGTATCGTTTCCGCGGCGCATGGCCATTTTGCCCACCGGAGTGAAAACTGCTTTGCAGCGGTGTCTTGCCACTGCCCAACATTCAAGACACCTGATGAACCGGCCTATCTAGGACACTCTTCCTATATGCATAGAATTCTACTTGACTCCGGAAGCTACCATGAGCAGTTTATCTATGTACCATTTATGAGTTGTGGGCTTGCTGTGTCTTCCGCAGGATACGGCAGTCGAAGGGTGATCCAATGGGCGCTACCCATGAGCACTACCTCAGATCTATCTTGCCTGGGGTAGGAACCATGCTTTTAGTATCTCTGCACTTCCCTTTCAGAACCTATGGCGTTGGGGACACCTTCGGGCTTGGTAGGTGTAAAGCTCTCCCAGTCGTCCCGGCACCATGCGGGACTACCTTTGGGACCCCCGCGGTTAACACCCATTACCTCCACCAGTTTTGGTCCCTTTTACTCTGAATTACTTGGAGGAGGTACTTGTCCTTCCACCCTATGCCTCCCTGTATATCCTGCAAACAGCCTGCATTCAACCGGATGGCAGCGACGTATATGGTATTGCTGGCACGCCAGCAAGGATTCCTCTTTGTTGGACCGCGCACAACTGCACAACCGTTTCCCCATGACATCCGGGCCTCAAGGCGGGGCCGGAGGGGTATGATAGGAATAATGTCTCCAATTTACAGGTTCTTTGGAGGTATGTAGCTCACCCAATAGCATCCTCCGGAACTCTAGATTCCAGTATTATACATGGCTTCGCGTGACAAACATTCCAGTCCTTTTTCCCTCACTGCCAGAGGGACTGCGTATTGAAAGGTAGGGTAACTCAGGACTTTGGACAGGGTAACCCGAGCCTCATGGCAGGGTAACCTGAGCCTGATGGCAGGGTAACCTTGTCCGGTGGACAAGATGACTTTTTCCTGTTACCCGGTGTACCCTGTCACCGGAGATGGACACTCCTGACCTTTCTCCAGTTACCTGGCCTAACTGAGTAACTGCCCCTTCAGAGGTCCCTAAGTACGCCGACACTACTGCCGGGTGTACCCCGGTACCTATGTATCTGGCCAGCTAATTCTGTTCATCTCGGAGCCCGGGCCATTGGGTCTTCATATATCATGTACTAACTTGCCTGCCGGTTCCTACCAGTTCGCCCCCTGGTTACCTGTATGGGTGTAGGTTCCGGCTGCCATAGCTCATATATGCTGCATCATTATACATGGTATTTGATGCTACCAAATTGGCCTAATTTGGAGCACAAGAACGGTAGAAAAACGGCGTGGACACCATACACCGATAGGGAAAGGTAACCTCTCCTAGGTTTATGGAAGCCTTTCCGCAACGGAATCAGGATGAAGCAAGAAACTGCAACTGCGCTGGCGTGGACTGTTCAAGATAATCGATTATGATAAACATAGGCAAAACTACATGGTAGAAATCGGTGGCAGGACGTACAGAAAACACCAAGTGACATTCCATGCATCTACTTTGAAACGATATCTCCCTAAAGGGAATACCGCCTTCCACAGAAGAAGGGACACAAAGCCGCCTCTGATCACCGTTAATGAAAAATCTGAATGGGAGGTGGAGGTTATATGGGACCAGAGGAAGCGCTATGACCACGACCAGTTTCTGGTAAAATGGATGGGATATCCAGAAACAGAAAACAGCAGGGAGCCCTTCAAAGGGTTAGAACATGTGATGCAACTAGTAAACCAATGGTAGGAGGACAACAAACCAGAAAATGAGCTACCCCCTACCTTAAACCATATAATGGTGGCATGGAGCCCAATACTGCTGGAAATCCAACACCTCCACGCAGACACAGATGAAAAGATAGAAGATGGATTTTGGTCAGCCCATTTTGAAAGTGATTTTGAAAGCAGTGAAGACAAGAACCAGGTCATGAAAGATGAAGCAGCATACCTAACTCGGCTAGCCGAGGCCGAGTACTAGGAATAAAAAGGAGAGAAAGATACCATCCAACAGCCTTATGATGTCAAACTATGGGCAAGTACCATGGAGACTACGCCAGCAGCTAATGGGACTGTTGGTGAACCGTGATATTATCCCTAGATGATACCTTGCACATCCACTATTCATACATATTTGCAACAAATGCCTAGAAATGACAACTGAATCAACGGGACGGATGTGGGGCGAAACAATATCTGATATATTCCACTTTGGAAGTGGATGTTACCTGAGCACAGAAAAATGTGAGATGTGCATGGAGATGGATGAAACCGAAATTAAGTACCACCCACCTTCCCCTGACCACTGAAGTGGGGTCGATACCTAAGCGAGATCAACACTGGGACATAAATACTACCCGCCATCGCTCGAACTCCTCTGAAGAGAAAAAACCACACTACCACACCTCCAAACCGAAAGAGAAACCTTTACCCTCTTGCAAACCTTTACCTCTTCACAAAACTAATAAATGTCGACCTATGAGGAAATAAGCATTAAGGGACGACACATTATTGTTGACGAACTACAGCACAGTGGAACCATTCCACTGAAGGCATACTACAAAATGTTTCATGTCGACTACTGCGATGATTGTGGATGGATTGATATCGAAATGGAGGTTTGGCAGGACCGGACAGTCCGAAACTACATCAACCTACCGCACTACAAGAAATCAGGTTGCTTTGTGTGTGAAGCACCCTCCCAGTAGTGTTTGGAGAGATGGCTGGAAGGGGCAGAATAGATGTTGCAGAAGGACATGAGATTGTAGCAGGATAGCAATGACAATGAGGATGGATCCTAATAGGGACCTGCAGGAGAACGGTAGGCGTACCGGCTATTACTATTTCATTAGGTTATTTTATTTCTTGAAATTATTATTTTGTTTTGGGAGTGTAACGGGTACGTGTACTAGGTTGTTTTATGTTTTGTTTCACAGTATTGTTTGATACTTGTATTGTTTCGTGTGCTATTGGTTGATACACAAAGTGTTTTATGTTTGGTTTCACATTATTGTTTGATACTTGTATTGTTTTGTGTGCTATCGGTTGATACATACATTGTTTTATATTTGGTTTTACAGTATCGTTTGATACTTGTATTGTTTCATGTGCTATTGGTGGATACACACAATGTTTTGGAATATCGCTCATACTCGAGATGAGCGATATGCTGTATTTAAAGACTGCTGTTTCCCACAGTGGAAACAGCAGACTTAGAAAGAAAGTATTCTTAATATACTTGGTTGAACGGTTACTTCCTTGTTCCCCTATTACACCCCGTTCAAAGACTCCTTTAGTTAGCAGTGCTCGCTTCTGGTTGAACAAGAAGCCATCTGCTCGCATCCTACTGCTACGTGACTATGGCCTGGCCCAAACAGATTACAATATGGCTACCCAAAATCTCTGGTAAGTGATGCTGACCCGCGATTTGAGTCACATGTGTGGAGACAGCAGTGTCCCTCATTAGGTATTGAGCATGTCAAGGCGGCACCAGGCCACCTGAGACGAATGAACAAGTTGAAAGGAAAATTCGAGAATTAAAAACAGCGCTTTGAAATCTAGTCAATGCAAGACAAAACAATTGGGTTGATGCCCTACCGGAAAAGGCAGCATACCTAAATGCAGGATGGTCAGAAACCCTCCAGATATCCCCATATAAAGCTGTTTTTGGAAAAAACTACCCTCTAGTCCCCCTAGCAAATTCCAAGAACCCCGCAGTACCGGCCGCAGAAGGATTGTTGAACAGACACCAAGCAATCCAGAATACAGCATTTAATGGTATCAAATTGGCACGATTTAGAAGCACATGAATGGCAGCAAAAAGGCGCAGACACCCTACACCCATAGGGAAAGGTAACCTGTTATTAGTTTATGGAAACCTTTTCCTAACAGAACCAGGACAAAGCAAAAAACTGCAACCGCACCCGCGTGGACTGTTCAAGATAATTGAATATCATGAGCATACACAAAACTAGATAGTAGAAATGGACAGCAGAATATACAGAAACCAACAAGCAACATTGCACGCATCTAGTGTAAAACGATACCTCCCTAATAACAATGCCACCTTCCTCAGCAGAAGCCACACAAAGCCACCTCCTGTCATGGTTAACGAGAAATTAGAATAGGAGATGGAGGTTATACAAGACCACAAGAAGTACTATGACCGGGACCAGTTTCTGGTAACATAGACGCGATATGTGGAAACAGAAAACAGCTGGGAACCCCTCGAAGGGTTAGAAAATATGATGGAACTGGTAAACCAACAGTGGGAGGACAACAAACTGGAAGACGAGCTACCTGCTACAATAAACCATGTAACGGTGGTATGGAGCCCAACTCTGCCGGAAGTACAACACCTCGGCCCATGCACAGATGAAAAAATACAAGACAGATTTTGGTCAGCCCACTTTGAAAGTGGTTTCAAGAGCATTGAAGGCGAGAATAGTGTCATGGAAGATGAAGGAGCATACCTGACTGGGCTGGCCAAGGCCAAGTACTGGGAATAACAAGGAAAGAAACACACCATCCAACAATCTTACAATGTCAAACTATGAGCAAGTACTATGGAGACTACGCCAACAGCCAATGGGACTGTTGGTGAACCATGATATTAATCCTACACAATACCAGACATACTGACAATTTATACATATTTGCAACAAATGTCTAGAAATAACAACCCAAACGACAGGATGGATGTGAGGCGAAACAATGTCTGATATATTCCACTTTGGAAGTGGATCTTGCCTCAGGACAGAAACACGTGAGATATGCGTGGAGATGGAAGAAAGCGAAATTAAGTACCACCCAGCTTCCCCTAAACACCTAAGTGAGGTCGACATCTAAGCGAGGTCAACACCAAGACATAAATACCACCCATGTAACGACCCAGCATACATGAACTATTGGAGATGGAACCTACACCCATACAGGTAGTTGTCAGGAGGCGAACTGGTAGGAAGCGGCAGGCAAGTAAGTACTTGACCGACAGAAACCGTATGGCCCAGGCTCCGAGAATAAACAGAATTGGATGGTCAGGGACTTAGGTACCTGGATACACCCGGGAGCGGTGTGAGCGTACTTAGGGACCTCTGAAGGGGCAGTTACTCAGCTAGGCAGGGTAACTGGAGAAAGGTCAGAAATATCTATCACCAGCAACGGGATAGACAGGGTAAAAGGGAAAAGTTATCTTGTCCACTGGACAAGGTTACCCTACCCTTGGGATCAGGTTACTGTGCCCTGGGGCATCGGTTACCCTACCCAAGGTCCTGGGTTACCCTACCTTTCAACATGCAGTCCCTCAGGGAGTTCGGAAAAATTGACTGGAACGTGTGTCACGCGAAGCCATGTAGCATACTGGAATCTGGGGTTCAGGAGGATGCTATTAGGCAAGCTATGTAGCTTCGATGAAGCTGCAAATTGGAGGCATTATTCCTATCATACCCCTCCGGCCCCGCCTTGAGGCCCGGACGTCAAAGGCAAACGGTTGCGTAGTTGTGTGCAGTCTCGTAAAGTGGAATCTTTGGAGACCTGCTTGCAACACCATATATGTTGCTGCCCTCCAGTCGACCGTAGGCTGTTCGTAGGATGTATAAGGGAACATAGCGTGCAAGGTGCAGTACCTCCTCCAAGTTGTTGGGAGTAAAATGGACCAAAACTGGCGGAGTTAATGGTTGTTAACCGTGGGGGTCCCGAAGGTAGTCCCTGGTGGTGCCGGGGCGACCGCGAGAGTTTTTCACCCACCAAGCCCGAAGGTGTCCCCAATGCCATAGGCTCTGAAAGGGAAGTGCAGAGACACGAAAAGCATGATTCCTACTACAGGTGAGGTGTATCTGAGGTAGTGGTCATGGGTAGCACCTATTGGATAACTCTTGAACCGCTGTGTCCTGCAGAAGACACCGGAAGTCCATGAACCGTAAATAGTAGATGAATAAAACGCTCAGCGTAGCTTCTGGGGCTAAGTAGAAATCAATGAACATGGCGAGGGTGTCATAGATAGTCTAGTTCATGAGGTGCCTTGACGGTTAGCCACTGGCAAGACGCCGATGTGCAGAAGTTGTCACTGCGGCGGGCAAAATAGAAATGCGCTGCAGAAACGATAACCACATAAGGTGAACGCCGACTGGACTGTGTCAACACATCCATGCCTGAAGGGTGTGCCAGGAGATGTGTCGGACCACCCTTAGCCGAGAAGGGTGTGCTCAAACAGTTGAAGTGAACTGATGGGTGAGTTTCTGACATAAGATAAAACAGCCTGAAAGTCTATGCGAGAACTCTCCTACTCCGACAATCAATCCCCTCGCGACCTTAATTGAGTGAAGCATCAGGCTTAACGATATTAACTTTTACCGCTTACTTTACTCCTACATCTGTGTGAACTTTTGGCGAAGTTTGAAGTTGTTTGGTGCTGTCGCAACCTGGGGATCCATGTTCCGAGGGGTACCCCTGTTACTGTTAATCGTTAAGCGACCTCCCCGCTTAACTCCTCTCCTGATTAACCGTTTTTCGACCTTCGGCACTGACCTTGTGTGAATGCTGGTAACCTTGTCAGGAACAAGTGGCCCAGGGTGCAAAGCGCAATGGCTAGTACCAAACTTTGTGCAAGAATGGAATCCAACCCGGATCCAGACCTTGACCTTGACGAGAACTCCGCCAACACATTTCCTGCATTGGTTTTCACGGATGTCAGGGGGGGGGGCGGTATTGAATGGGACGGCCACCAGTTGCTTCTGGAGGCTGCCCCTATTCAGTTACCTGATGAATGTGTTGATCTTATGATTACAGACCCTTGCACTCCAGTGCTTTCGTTCTTTCAAGATTCCGCCCTCATCCACAACATGCTCCCTCCCCCACCGCAAGGGGTACCATTTAGCGAGTACTCCTGCGAGTTCATCGAACCTTACATCATCCGGGAGGTATCCAAGTCAATTGTGGACACAAAGCGGGAACTGAGGAACTGGAATACCCCAGAGCAGCAGGTGTTCCATAAACAGATTACTATGGCAGCGGTGAAATGGATGAAAGTACAGCAGGAGCCATACCTGCGAATGTTAAGAGACCAAAAGGCATTGAAGTATCATATGGGAGCGCTAGAAAGGGCCTTGGCAGAAGGTTATGGTAGTGGTGCTGAGAATGATGTACTGATGATAGAGGCGGTGCCCTCACTCCCACTTGTCCACACGAAGCCTGAGAACTTCGGGATGGAACTGGCTATAAGAGCCAGGGATGAACAGTTGAGGGCATACCTAAGTCCCGTGGGTATGTGAATGTTGGAAAGCCTCCAGGGTGAAGGCTACAGCTATACCTCGTCCTTCACAAGAGCATCAACAGGCTCTCTGTCTGTGCCCTCCTCAATCGCCCGCAGTCGTTCAGGAACTCCAGTGACTGGACCAACCGATGGGTGTCGGGTTAACAAAAGGACGTCGAAGCCAAAGGGTCTCGCGGCACCAGATACACCTGACCCTACTCCTCGGCTGACCCCTGCTCCCATTAACCCTCCTGCAACACCGTCGTATGCAACTCCCGTACCTCACATCACTGCCCCAAGACCCACACCTTTACCCGTCTCGTTGCCCGCTGCAGATGCCTTTTCTGCTACAGTCTTCCCGCCAGCAGTATCAGCTACCCCAGGGTTCCAAACACTGCGCGCGGTATCACGTGAGCTTTTCGAACAGGTAAGGCACCAGGAAAAGCGAGTACCCATGGCTCCATCACAAGTGACTCTGATCCCCCCACCTGGGACACCTGCTCGTTGCGTTCCTTGGGCACCCGTGATTCCCTCTGCCACCTCGAAACCAACTCCTCCCTCCGTGCTCCCGACAATCACAAGCGGTGAGTCAGACAGCCGGGACGAGTTTTGCCTATCGGGCTGCAAATCGGAAGAAACCCATATGGGATGGATTCATCACCACACATATGGGTGCAGGAAGGGACAATGGACCCCCATAAGGCATCTAAGAAGGTAGAAGGACGGAGATAGATGGCCAACATGTGGGTATTGTGGCTCATGGAGGCACATTGGCCCCCCGATGCAACCCCTGAGTTGCCCAGAGCTGCAGGCATTTCTGCAGATAACCTAGGTGGCGCCTAACCCAACTCCTGAGAGTGGGCGATACCCTGTTCCACCACCGGCATCAGTACCATCTGGAGCTCACCCCCCCGAGGATGGGAATCGGGATGGCCAGGCGGAACGGTTAGATGGGTATCATAGACCACGGGAGACGCCAGGCAGAAGGACTGGGGATGTTGGAGATGAAAATACGCCGTCTGGCAGTGGTGCAACTGGAGCAGGAGGAGATCCAGGGGACTCCGACCATGACAGTTCGGATAATAATGATGCCAATTCTCTCCCTGATGTGACTCGCTTCCTCGGCGCTCGCAAGAAAGATTGGAGTGATGAGAAGAAATGACGGTGGGACCGTCGTACTAAGAAGCTACAATGGGAATTCAGGAGCAGATCGACCTCACGGCCGTCTTCCAGACAGCGGCAAAAGAAGCAGGAGAAGTTCCACAGTATTCCGGCATTCTAGGGAAAGGTTGCTGAACTTGCAAGCTTCCTAACGTTAGTGGAGGTCAAGTTCGAATACTTTGCAGGGTGCAGGTTGACCAATATGGACAAGATAAACCTGGCGATCCCCCTCTTAAAAGATACCGCCCAAACATGGTATCTCGGGCTGCACTCATACATCAACAAAGAGGCACCTAAGCGTACTGGCGTTCCTGGTAACAACAGTAACCCGTTGAGAACGTGGAAAGGATTCAGGGAATGACTAGAATGAAGTTTCGGCGGTGACCAAGGGGAAGAAGACCGCTCCCTTCTTGAGTGGCGAGACATGGTAATGAAGCCACATCACCTTGATAAGTACCTGGACAAGATAATTGACTACATGTATAAGGTTAACGATACAGCTCCAGTACAGGTACGCGACAAGGTACGGTCGGGAATTACCCAGCAAGTTCAGAACGCGTGAGCACCCAAGCAGCCCCATCCAATGGACTTGAATGACTACCTTGACCTCCTGCGGAAAGTTGGACATACGCTAGAGGATAACAGCCGGTTCAGTAGCCGAGTTACCCATCATGTCCAGCGGTCTCAGTCAACGGAAAAGAAGAAGGATAGGTCATCCACTCCCGGGAGATTTAAGAAGAAGGAAAAAGGTGGGGGCAGACAGAACCAGAGGCCTACCAAACCTACGAATTTCAATGCAGGAAAACAGGCAAACCCGGCGACTTCTGAGTATGCAACAGCACATAAGGAAATCCTGTCGACTTTGACCGAACGTCGGAGAAAGGACAATCAGTGCAGCAAGTGTGGACAAAGTGGTCACTTCTGGAGGAAGTGTACCGCCACGTCCCTCGTCGTTAGTTCATCCAAACAGGCTCGTGGGTTGAAACGGTCAGCCCCGCTAAGCGAGCCCACAGGAACGGACAAGCGACTAAAGCACCTTGAAGCGCCCCCTCCGGCTTCCTGGTCAACGATACTTGAAGTCTGCCAGGTATCACCTCAGATCATGGAGGTTGATACTGACAGCATGGAACAGGTGAGAACGTATTCTGTTTAAGGTGTAACATTACTAACCCGCAGCCATAGACCTCTGAGGGATAGATAGACAAGAGCCATAGAGGTGCCTTCAAAGATGGGTAAGCATCCTTCTACTGCATAAACGACCCTGATATTGACTACACCCAGGTGGTGTGGGCGGGTAGATGTTGCGGGCCATGCACGGTGGGCAGGGCTATCTCTCCTTTGTTGGATTGCTGGTTATTTCCTTTCTCTCTAGTTATACATATTTCTTTCAGGATTTCTTTAGCTGGATGGGCAGTTATAGGACATTATTTCGGTTAAGGCTTGGTGTGGTCCTGCTCGAGGAGACGCTCGACATTGGAGAAGCAAGGCTTCTTCGCTTGGAACAAGTCGGACAGCAGACTTCTACCCACCTCTGGAAAAAATTGTTTTGTTTAGTATAAGCGGAATTGGTTCAGGCTGGACTTGATCAAATAAATAATGCTATTCCCAAGTTTACCAGAGGAAGGTTCTGTACCCGAAATCATGCTGGCATGATAGTAAACACCATAGTTATTGAAAAAAAGGACGAATCCCAATCCATTAATATTTGCCGACCCGTTGTGACCGCTCTTGTGTCGAAAGGCAAGAGACTAAAGGGAATTACGGAGCCAAGATGACTAAGTCACCAAGACAAGAGAAGAGGCAGAAGCGTACCAAGTTGCCTCGTCATACTAAGTCTATCCACCTACAGGTTAAGTTAGACTGGAAGATAGGAGCTGGACAGGTTAGCGCAGAAGCGCTCCTGCTGCTCGATAGTGGAGCTGCTGGGCCGGTGCTTAGTAGCCGATGGGTTAAGCAGACTCAGGCACCATGTGTACGATGAAAGGTACACGTGCCTATAAGCAACGCTAGCATTAATCACATTCCTGGGTTAGGTCTACACTATACCAAGTTATTAGAGATGATGATAGGTGACCCCAACAAGGAGATGCGCTTTGAAGTCACAGATATGCCCGACACTAAGGTGGATGGGTACCTACGTATGTCTTGGTTGAAAGACCATAACCCTGACATAGATTGGAAGACCAGATCACAAACCGGGCACTCAGATTTCTGCAAGGCTAACTGCGTGGCAGAGCAGGGGCGGTTAGTGTTCATGACCGATGAACAGTTACTAGCCGAAGACCCTAGTAATGTGTACCTATTGGGAATTGTGCAATTCCCCGATGAGGAAGGTGCCGACATTACGGTTAAGCTACTCCACCAGTATAAGGACTATGGGCATACCTCCAGCCAAGAACAGATCGAGGCATTACCGGAGCACGCGAAGTATGACCATACGATCTAGTTGCAACCTGGAACTCAACCTCCATTTGCGCCTATCTATCCGTTATCGGAAAAGGAGCTTAAGGCAGTCCGGGAGTATCTCAAAGACCTGCTACCAACGGGAAAGCCAGGGCGATCTAGTTCCTCACCAGCAGCCCCTATCCTCTTCGTGCCAAAACCAGATGGTATATTAAGACTGGTAATAGATTACCAAGGGCTGAACAACATCATGGTGAAGAGCAAGTATCCTCTACCGTTGATGAACGAACTGCGAGATAGGTTAGAAAAAGCCGTCGTGTTCACCAAGTTGGACTTAAAGAACGGCTACTACCTCCGGAGGATGGCTGAAGGTGCGGAATGGAAGATGGCCTTCCGCTGCAGATATGGACTGTATGGATACACGGTCATGTCATTTGGCTTGTGTAATGCCCCGGCAACTTTCCAAAGCATGATAAATGTGGTCTTTCAGTATCTCATGGATGAAGGAGTCATCGCGTACATGGATGACATCCTGATCTGCTCCGTAACTATGGAAGAGCACGTTGCGATGGTGAGATGTGTGATGGAGATATTGTGGAAAGCTAGACTATGTGTAAGCATGAAGAAGTCCAGTTTCCACCAACGGGAGGTTGAATTCCGCAGACACAAGATCTCCGATATGGGGATCTCTATGGTGTCAGAGCTGGTGCAGGCAATCAGGGATTGGGCACCTCCAACATGCATCATTGACGTTCAAAGCTTTATGAGCTTTGCCAACTTCTATTGTCGGTTCATAGAAGGTTTCAGCAAGATAGTGAAACCTCTGGCGGAGTTGACAAGGAAGGATATCGGATGGGAATAGACATCTATGTGTGAGCCAGCCTTCCAGGATTTGAAGGAAGCCTTCACGTCCAAACCTAACCTAGCACATTTTGACCCTGAACAGCCAACCCAGCTGGAAACCGAGCCTAGTGACTTTGCCTTAGGAGCCGTCCTCTCTAAGTTCTGTGAAGATGAGTGATGGCATCCAGTGGCCTACCATAGTAGGAAGTTTCACCCACCGGAGATTAATTATAATGTCCATGACAAGTAAATGACTACCATCGTAGCGGGGTTTAAGGAATAGGGTCATTTGCTGCACTCGGTAACGGACCAGTTGGTGATCTATACGGATCATAAGAATTTGGAGTACTTCAATAGTACCAAGGTCCTTAACTGACGGCAGCACCACTGGGTTGAGTTCCTGCAATCGTTTAACTTCAAGGTGGTTTACCGAGAAGGCCGCTTGAATGAGAAGGCAGATGCTTGGTCGCGGTGTAGGGACTACCGCCCTGAAGGGGGGAGTGACTTTCCACCTCAGTCGTTTATTTCACCCCGGACAGTGCGTTGGGAGCCAGGCACGAGACATCTTGCAACCACAAGTGTTGCAGGTGTGCCAAGGATTTGGGCTCCAGTCTTCCGTTTTGGATCAACTGCCGGTAGCGATAACCGAAGACCAGAATACTTGATGATCCTGAAGGCAACAGCTGCCGGTAACAAAGAGGTCGACCGACATTTCACGACGGAAAAGGGCTTCCTCCTGTGCTAGAACAGGTGGTATGTTCCCAAGGGTCAGCATGTGCAGCAGCCAATCATGAAGGTAGAACATGACTCGCGAATCGTGGGATACTTCGGGACTTGCAAAACCATGGGCAGGGTTAGGGCTAACTTCTATTGGCCTAAGATGGATGAGCACATCACCAACTACGTGTAGACATATGATGCGTGCCAAAGAAATAAGTCCATCAGGTATAAGAAGTTCGGTCTGCTGGAACCTATTGGTATTCCTACGTGACCGTGGACAGCTATTTCAATGGACTTCATTGTACCGCTGCCAGAGTCCGAAGGGTATACCCAGATCTGGGTCATGGTGGAGAGATTCCCGAAAATGGCACATTTCATACCGCTGAGCACCGAGGTACTGATCAAGGACCTTGCCTTGATAGACCTACAGGAAGTTTGGCGCCTTCATGAACTCCAGGAGTCAATCATCTCTGACCAAGATAGCCGATTCACATCGAAGTTCTGGATGAGTCTGATCCACTTGTTGTAAGTGAGACTAAACGTTTCGACTGCATTCAACCCTGAGACAGATGGGCAAACCGAAAGGGTTAATCAGGCACTGGAACAGTACGTGCATAGTTACTGTTCCTACCCACAGGATGATTGGCTTTTGCTACTACCCCTTGCGGAGTACGCATACAACACCCGCACATCAGGATCCACTAGGTTGTCACCATTTGAGATTAACTATAGGTTTAATCCCAGTACAAACTGGTCGCGTGTCATGTCTGATAATCAAGGGATACACCCTGGCAGTGAGCTCTTGGTTAAGGAATGGGAAGGAACCTGGCCGGACATTCGAGAAATGATTCAACAGGCACAGGAAAGGCAACAGAAATGGTATGACCTGGGAAGGTTGCCATCACCGGACTATGTTGCCTGGGGGGATGTGGCTACTGGGCGGGCAGAGAAAGCGGACAGCATGGTGTTGAACCGAAAAAACATCTGCACGAAACGTCCAATGCAGAAGCTGAACCGCCAGATGTTCGGACCTTTCTGGGTCAAATGTCGGCTGGGTAAGCGAGCCTATGAACTCCAACTGCCCGCCAGATGGAGCATCCACCCAGTTTTCAATGTCACCTTACTCGAACCGTACCGTGAGGATCCGGGGTCAGGTAGGGTCAAGGATGTCCCTACCCTACAGCTTGTGGACAACGAGCCTGGTTATGTTATTGAAGCTGTTGTGGACAGTCGATGGTACGGTGGAGCAAAGGCAAAGTTCCCGTCATGCTTCATCCAGTACCTGGTTTCATGGGAAGGCTATGGGACTGAGGAGAACTCATGGGAGCCCTATGGGATGCTAGAAGGGACAGGCTTACAGGCCATTCTGGATTTCCACCAAAGATATCTGTCCAAGCCCAGGGACCATAGGGTCTTGCGGGAATCGAGTCGTCGAAATGGGAGATGACGCTGATGGTCCGGGACAGACCGTAGAGCAGAGGGGAATGGTGTAACAACCCAGCATACATGAGCTATGGCAGACGGAACCTATACCCATACAGGTAGCCGGGAGGCAAACTGGTAGGAACCGGCAGGTGAGTAAGAGCTTGACTTACAGAAATCCAATGGCCCGGGCTCTGAGAATGAACAGAATTGGCTGGTCAGGGACTTAGGTACCTGGATACACCCGGGAGGGGTGTCAGCCTGCTTAGGGACTTCTGAAGGGGCAGTTGCTCAGCTAGGCCGGGTAACTGGAGACAGGACAGAAATGTCTGTCGCCAGCAACAGGATAGACAGGATAACAGAGAGAAGTTATCTTGTCCCCGGGACAAGGTTACCCTACCCTCGGGACCAGGTTACCCTGCCCTGGGGCTTGGGTTACCCTACCCAAAGTCCTGAGTTACCCTACCCAAAGTCCTGAGTTACCCTACCTTTCAACACGCAGTCCCTCAGGGAGTTCGGAAAAATTGACTGCAATTTTTGTCATGCGAAGCCATGCATGACACTGGAATCTGGGGTTCAGGGGGATGCCATTGGGCAAGCTACGTAGCTTCGATGAAGCTGCACATTGGAGACATTATTCCTGTCATACCCCTCCGGCCCTGCCTTGAGGCCCGGACGTCATGGGCAAACGGTTGCGTGGTTATGTGCAGTCTAGTAAAGTGGAATCTTGGGAGACCTGCTTGCAACACCGTATACGTTGCTGCCGTCCCATCGACCGTAGGCTGTTCGCAGTATATACAAGGGGTTATAGGGTGGAAGGTGGAGTATCTCCTCCAAGTTGTTCGGAGTAAAACAGACCAAAACTGACAGGGTTAACGGGTGTTAACCGTGGGGGTCCCGAAAGTAGTCCCGGGTAGTGCTGGGGCGACCGCGTGAGTTTTACACCTACCAAGCCCGAAACTGTCCCCAATGCCATAGGCTCTAAAGGGGAAGTGCAGAGATACCAAAAGCATGATTCCTACCACAGGTGAGGTGCATCTGAGGTAATGGTCATGGGTAGCACCCATTGGATCACTCCTGGACCACTGTGTCCTGTGGAAGACACCGGAACTCCATGAACCGTAAATAGTAGATGGATAAAACGCTCGCGCTAGCTTCCGGGGCCAAGTAGAAATCAATGAACATGGGAAGGGTGTCATGGGTAGTCTAGTTCATATGGCGTCTTGCTGGTTATCCACTGCTAAGACGCCGATGGGCAGAAGTTTTCACTCCAGCGGGCAAAAGGGAAATGCAGCACAGAAACGATAGCCGCATAAGGAGAACGCCGACTAGGGTGTGTCAACACATGCATGCCCGAAGAGTGTCCCCAGAGAAATGTCGGACCGCACTTGGCAGAGAAGGCTATGCTCAAACGGTTGGAGTAAACTGATGGGGGAGTTTCTGGCATAAGATAAAACTACCTGAAAGTCTATGCGAGAACTCTCCTACTCCAACAATCAATCCTCTCGAGACCTTAATTAAGTGAAGCATCAGGCTTAAAGATATTAAGTTTTACCATTTCCTTTACTCTTACATCTGTGTGAACCTTTGGTGAAGTTTGTAGTTGTTTGGTGCAGTCGCAACCTTGGGATCCATCTTCCTAGGAGTGCCCCCGTTACAACCTGCCATTCCTCAAACTCCTCTAATGAGGAAAAACTATACTATCAAAAGTCCAATCTCAAAGAAAAACCTTTACCCACTTACAAACCTTTACTACTTTACAAACTGTCGACCTACGAAGATATAAGCATTCCGGGATGACACACTATCGTTGACGAATTTCTGCGCAGTGGAACTATTCCACTGGAGGCATATTGGAAGCTATTTCACGTCGAGTACTGCAACAATTGCGGACAGATGGATACTGAAACGGAGGATTGGCAGGACCGGGCGGTCCGAAATTACATCGACCTACTATACTACTAGGAATCAGGTTGCTTTGTGCACGAAGCACCTTGCCAGGAATGTTTGCAGAAATGGCTAGATGGGGCACAATGGATGTTGCAGGACGACATGACGTTGTTGCAGGATAGCAATAACGATGCGGATAGGCCCTAGTGGAACTTTCAGGAGAATGGCGGGTTTACCGACTATTAGGATTTCCTTAGATTACTTTATTTGGTGAAATTGTTATTTTGTTTTGGGAGTGTAACTGGTACAGGTACTAGGTTAGTTTATGTTGGTTTCACAGTATCGGTTGATACTTGTATTGTTTTGTACCCTATCGGCTGATACACACAATGTTTTATGTTTCGTTTCACAGTATTGTTTGATACTTGTATTGTTTCGTATGCTATCGGCTGATACACACAATGTTATATGTTTGGTTTCACAATATCGTTTGACACTTGTATTGTTTCGTGTGCTACTGGTTGATACACACAATGTTTTACGTTTGGTTTTACAGTATTGTTTAATACTTGTATTGCTTCGTGTCCTATCCGTTGATACACACATTGTTGTATGTTGATTTCACAGTACCGTTTGATACTTGTATTGTTTCGTGTGCTATCGCTTGATACACACTATGTTTTGGAATATCGCTCATACTCGAGATAAGCGATATGCTATATTTAAAGAGGGCTGATTCCTGCAGTGGAAATAGCAGACTTCGACAGACAGTATTCTGAATATACTTGGTTGAACGGTTACTTCGTTGATCTCCTATTACACACTGTTCGAAGACTCCTTTAGTCAGTAGCGCTCGCTTCTTGTTGACCAAGAAGCCATCTGCTCATATTGTACCGCTACGTGACTAGGGCCTGGCCCGAACACGTTACATATATGGTCTCATAACCATTGGATTTGGGCAGTCCTGTGATGAAATCCATAGCGATAGAGTGCCATGGTCCTCCAGGGGCTGGGAGCTGTTTACAGAGCCCATAGGATGTGTGTTTAACCATTTTCGTTCCTTAACACATGTTACAATTCCTCACATACCTTTTAATATCATCGCGTATCGACGGCCAGTAATAGGATCATTGAATCAATACTGCTATTTTTGCTGTTCCCCCATGTCCCACTTGTGGGATGGTGTGATTTCGTCTTATCGTTTCTAGTCATAAGTCTTCTTCATCTAGGAGCCTTACCTCATTATCCTACTATAGGTATCCATTCTCTTCCCGACATGGTCCAAGGACTACATTTTTTATTTGTTTTAGACCTCACTTCAAGGCCTTCTTTATCTTGTTGATTTCCTGGTCCCTAGCCATGCCTCTTCCTATCTATTCCTCGTATCCTTTGTTATTAATCCTGGCTGTAGTTACTTCGTTCAGGAATTCATATCCACTGTCTTCGTCTTCTTCTTTAGGTAAGTGTTTTTCCTTATGAAGAAGTGTTCTTTGTTGTCACAACCATGTTTCTTCTTTGACAGGTAAGTCCTCCATCCTTCGCATCAATGTGTCTGGCTTTCCTCCTTTCTTGCCTGGCCGGTATTTGCTTTCGTGATGGTATTGGCTTAATGTCTTGCCCTGTCTGATCTGTCATCTATTGAGTTCCTTGATGGTAGTAAATACTAGAAGGTTCTTGTGGCCCATGATGACGCGGATCTCACGTCGACTTCCTAGTGTATACTTCTGCCAGTTCCTGATTACTTGAACAATGGCTAACAGCTCCTTGCCTTGAATGTCATAGTTTTGCTCTGCCTTTGACATTGTTTTTGATCGCAACTCGACTGGTCTCCATAACCCATCTTTGTCCTGTAGTGGGAGAATACCAGAGCATACGTAGTTGGATGCATCAGTCTCGATCGTGTTGAGTAGTGAGGGGTCGAAATGCTATAAGATCAATATCATAGTAAGTCGCTTTCTCATATCATCAAATGCTTCTTGTTGTTTTTCCTCCCCTTTGGCATTCTATTCCTTTTCTTGTCATACCATGGAGGGGTTTAGCCACCTGGCTAACTCTCGCGATGAATCTTGGATAGAAGTTGCAGACGCCCATGAAGCTTTGAACTCCTTGCATGCTCTTAGGTGCTTTCCAGTCATCGATCACCAGTGTCTTGACTAGATAAGCTTGTACTCCTTCCTGGTTGACTATGAATCCTTGGTGTTCAACCTCGTTCCCATAGAAGTCCTATTTCACTGGTTTTAGTTTGATCTTGGCTTCTGGCAATGCCTTCAGAATGTTCCAGATGTCTTGGCAGTGTTGCTCCATGTCTTCCGAATGGATAAGTATATCCTCTAGATAGACGATACAACATATGTCCAGGTATTTGCTCAACCTGGAGTTGATCCACAGTCAGAATGTTGCTGGTGCATTGGATAATCCAGAGGGCATGACTAAGTACCTGAAATGTCCATATCACGTGCTGAAAGCCAGCTTCTACTCGTCTCCTTCGACCATCCTTACATTGTAATATGCATCCTTGATATCCAACCATGTGCAGTCTTTGGCCTGTCCTGGTTGGTCCAAGGCTTTGTCGACCAATAGTAAAGGGTACCAGTCCTTTAGTGATACCGTGTTCAGTTCTCAGAAATCCATACTGAGTCTCAGTTTCCTTTATTTCTTCTTAACGAGTAGGATCGGTGCCTACGCTGAGGAGGACGATGGTCTAATCCCGTGCCATGCCAGGTTGTGTGGAAGGTATTCTCTTAGCCCTTTCAATTCCTCTTCTCTCAACGGGTAGGGTTTCAGGAAAGAGGCTGACTTTCTGTCCTCTAGCTTAATCTGATGATCTTCGCTCTTCTGTTCAGGAAGGTCTGTCCTTTCATTTTCTGCGAATATGTTGTGGTAATCATGATATTCATTTAGAACCCCCTGCCTCAGGGTTATCTTCTTCTTGTTCTCCGCTTCTTCCGTTACCGTGAGTCACGTGCTAATCCTTTGTAACGACCCAGCATATATGACCTATAGCAGGCGGAACCTATACCCATACAGGTAGCCCGGAGGCGAACTGGTAGGAACTGGCAGGAAAGTAAGTACTGGGCCTAGGGAGACCCGATGGCCCTGGCCCTGCAGTGGAAATAGCAGACTTCGACAGACAGTATTCT
>PYWC01000066.1:463688-481079 GCA_003182015.1 Tuber magnatum
GGGGGGGGGGAGAAATAGAGACTGAGAACATACAAATCCGTACCCAGGATGAATAGAATCGCACCCCCTCTCCTTCGCCGCCCTGATAATTTTATCTACATCAAGGTAGGCGGACGGCGGTCCTAAATTCACGGAATGCGGCGTCACACTCGCATGTTGTGCATATGCGTCTGGATCTGTGTATACCGTTGTTGTTCGAATGCCGTATTCACATGCTGTGCGGTTGACTCTCCTGCACCACATTTTGTTAACGAACTACTGTACTCTCCAAGGGGAGTGATAACTTAGGGTTGTGCGGGGAGGGGGTACAATGCGATCTCCCCACGATTTGCAATGAGTATACTTGTCAGCGGGCGGACTTTGGGAATACTACTGCTTTGCCAACGGCGGGTGGATGGTGTCAGGCTTAGTAGGGCACGCCGGGCGAGCTGTGGGCGGGGCATCTCCTTCAAAAAATAAAATAAAAAGATATATAGCTAGAATGAAGGTGTAGTGAATCGCACAGTATGAGTGAGGAAAGTTGAGGATTTGAACCTCAGAGGTGGTCGGTGGTCGGTTTGGAGGTTGAAAGGGGGGGTGCGGCTACAAGCGGAGGAGAGCTTTCAGTCAAGTTATGGAAGCTATCGTAGCTTGGTGTGTATGTTTTTCCGACAGCCGGAGTATTTTCCGGGGATTGGACGTGGTGGCGGTGGCGGTGGCGGCGGCGAAGAGTTACCGTAGTTAGCACGTACCGGCACTCTATCTGGGGGGGATTTCAGAGGTATGATATGAGTTTATGATATCTTAGACACGATCATGGAGCTGCATTCGTTTTCCTTCCTGACTGCTGTTACCGTACCGGTATCGTACCTTGGCTTACGGTGGCTTAAAGCTGCGAAAGTGACATGATGTGCCATGACGCGGGTTGCTCTCTCTTCACTAGGATATCCCAAGCAACGGCTCATCCCGCGCTCTAACCGGGCAACATTCTCATCCCATTCCATCACTCATATCCACATCCATTCCATCCTTCGTTCCATCAATCTTTCTTCCTTCCTTCCTTGACTCCCCCCTATCTACCTTTCCTTCTTGCCTTCCACCCCCACCTCTCTGGAGCCCTGGGCCCTCACCTCCGTTCGGAAAGGGAAATACGTTCGCTCATAGGTTTACTGTACCATCACGCAACCTGTGGTATCACTGCGCTCACTTGCCCCACGAGCCATCTACCAGTCAATTAATAACCTACCTTGCGGGGAAATTCTTCACACCCCCGCATATATCACAACATCGCGACTTCCCTACCACACGATACTTCCGCCCCAAGTAGGGTAACTTCGCTACCCCCCTCCTCTATCCCCACAACAAGCCCCTCCACCCCCCCACCCTCTTCTATCCTCAACTCAGCTCTCCACCCTCCTCCCAACCAACAATGTCCGACGACGACTACTCGGATTCATACTCGGACGACTTTGCTACCTACGACGACTATTACGAGGATGATGACCTAGTACTCCCTCCCCCCCACCCCTCACCCCCGACAAAGTCAAGGCTAACCAACACTCAACCGAAACCAGGCAGCCCTAGTAGATGCCATGGCCGAAACCGCCTTCGCCCAGGGCGACCCTATATGGGACGAATTCGACGTCGATTACGACACCACAGAGTACCATTCCGACTGGGAGGAGTATTATTCTGATGGAGAGTTTTATGAGGAGGAGGTTGTTGTTCCAAATATGGCTGGTGGTGGCGGCAGTGGGAAGGCTGGTGGGGCGGACGGGAAGAAAAGTGAGGTTGCAGGAGCTGGGATGGTGGAGAGGGGAAGAGGGGGCGCGGGGGGGAGGAGAATGCCACCGAGGAAGAGGAGGAAGATTGAAGAGAAGGGGGTTGGGGTTGTCGGGGTTAGTGTTGGGGCTACACTGGTGGGGGCAGAAGAGGATGGAGTGGAGGATGGGGGAAGGGGGAAGGAAGGAACTACGGGAGTAAATCCTATCACTGCCGCTGGGGGTAAGAAAAATGCCACAGTCATCGTACCCGTGGTCATGGAAGGAAAGAGGAACGGCAAAGTCATCGTCGGGGGAGAGAGAGGTGGTCCCACAAAGGCAGAGCAAGGTGCGGAAGTGCCAAAACTCGATACTAGAAAGCGGAAACCCTCCGCTGAGGGGAATGGGACTTTTTCAGCCGATTGATTTCCCGACTTCTTGCTTGCCCCGTTCACTGTTTTCTATACCCTGTCTGCTTTCGGCAGCACTCTTCCCCCCTTCCCTTTTTCCACTATTCATTGTTTAGTCATTTAGTTGGATCTTGTCTTGTCTTTTGCCGGTGGTGGGGAGTCTTTTTTGCCTGTTCTTCCCTCTCGCTCCTTCGGTCGCGGTTTTTTCTTTCTTCTTTTCTTTTCATTAGCTACTTTTAATGCTCTTGCTCGTAGCAGGCGGGCGAGACGGAACAAGTTAGAGATCGAATGGCATGGGATTGGCTATGTTAGATCAATTGGAGTGTTTCTTTTCCCTTTTTCGCTTTTATTTTTCCTTTTCCCTACTTGGTTGATTGGGTTGACTGGCGATGCGATTTTGGGATGGTATCTACTACGTAGCTCTGCTGTGATTTCGAATATATTATGACGCCATCTATGCTATAATAAGTGGGTTTGTTGGTCGCGTTATACTGGGCTGTTCTGGCCTGGGAATTGCGGGCTGGGGGGTGGTGGTCCGAGTGATTTTTTGTGATTGGTCATGGGGGTATGATATCATACATCCAAAGGAATGGGGAGGGGAGGGCTAGGGGTAGCCTATAGACAACGCCAAACGAGGCAGGCAGCTGAGGAAAATCATGCATCTAACGTGACGGTACACTCTCTACAAACATGCCTTCAACACGGGATTTAGATGACCTGATCAGCATACTCCTTGTTGAACGCCCTCCCAATAACAATATGCCTGATCTGCGTAGTCCCCGCGCCAATCTCGTAAAGCTACCCCCCACCCCCTAAATTAGCAGACAACCCTTCATCGTTGTAATCATCACAAGTAGAAACGGGTAGAACCGTACCTTGGCATCTCGCAACAACCTCCCAGCCGGCACCTCATTAACGTAGCCATTGCCGCCCATGCACTGAATCGCATCTAGTGCACACTCCGTCGCGCGATCCGCCGCGAACAGGATTGCCCCGGCGCAATCCTTCGTATCGATAACACCCTCGTCCACCCTCCTGGCTGCCGCAAACGTGTACGCCCTCGCGGCGGACAGTTTCGTGTGCATGTCCGCTAGCTTCGCCTGTATGAGCTGGTTGTGCCCGATTGGGATCCCGAATTGCTTGCGCTGGTGGACGTATGGCAGTGTTATGTCCAGCGCTGCTTGCATCAGCCCCAGTGGCCCGGCGGAGAGGACTAGGCGTTCTAGGTCCAGGCCTTCCATGAGCACGCGCACGCCTTTGTTCGTCGGGCCGAGTTGGTTCGCGTGTGGGATGAAGACATCTTCGAAGATTAGCTCTCCGGTGTTTGAGCCGCGCATGCCTAGTTTGTCGAGCTTGCGCGCGCAGGTGTACCCCTTCATGCCTTTTTCGAGTATGAGGGCGGTTATGCCCTTCTGAGGAATTGTTAGTGGATGGCTCGTTGGGGGGGGGGAGGAAGGGGAGGCGCACAGAGCCCTTTTCTGGGTCGGTTTTTGCGTACACTACTACGACGTCAGCGTCTGGTCCCTACTCTCGTATTAGCACTTATATATCTCCGAGCGTGATATGACCGGCAATGCGTACATTCGTGATCCACATCTTCGTCCCATTGAGCAGCCACCCCCCATCAACCGCCTTCGCGTGGCTCTTCATGCTGACAACATCACTACCAGCCGAATGCTCACTCATAGCCAACGCGCCCACCTTCTCGCCCGAAATCAGGCCGGGCAGTAGCCTCTCCTTCTGCTCGGCACTCCCATTAAGCGTGAGCTGATTCACGCACAGCTGCGAGTGCGCAGCATAGCTGAGCCCGATGCTACCCGAGGCTCGGGATAGCTCCTCCATTACAACGCAGTGCGCTTGGTATCCGAGTTCGAGCCCACCGTAATCCTCCTCCGCAGTGATGCCCAAGAAGCCGGCTTCGCCGAGCTTGCGCCACATTGGCTCTGGGAATTCGTTCTTGCGATCCACGGTGGCGGCGAATTCTTCGGGGATTTCGCGCTCTGTGAGGGGATTGTTAGTTGGGGTTGGAATGGGCGGGGGGAGGGAAACGAAACGGACTGGTGAATTCCCGAACCCGTTCTCGAAGTTCGATTAGATCGTCGGGGCTGGGTGGTTTGAAGTTCTTGGTATGCTTCGTAGAGGCAAAACGACATGATAATGGTCTTGTAATTGCCTGGTGTGAGGAGGCCACAACTCTCCTGGTGAGCATTGAACGGGTAAATATTGATAAAGAGGACATGTTTTTCTTCTTTTTCTTCTTTCTCTCTCTTTCACTCCTTATTTTTTTCCGTGGTATGGTTCGGTCGAGTGCCTATGACACGGGGGGAGATTTATGGTAGTGGTTTTGGTGGTGGTGGTTGTTACAGCTGGAAATGGTCTGTTGGGGGAGCTGTAGGCCAACGGTAGCCTGACCCGGTAGAGCCTAAAGGTACCGGTATGCGGCTACAATCGGCAGTAAGCGTACCCCACAAAGTTTCTCCTTTTGACTAACCGATACTGTACGAGCGAGTGCAGTAGGTTCCTGGCCACCGATAAGCGGTACCGGTATTGAGCCGGGGTTATCCTTCATCTTCTAATATTATGATCCTTTACTTTCCCTTGACATCGTAAACTACCGCTTAGGTATGATACAATACCAGTATGACATAAAAATAAATAATCCTCTTCCTTCTTCACATTGCCTTACCTTCCTACCCCTCTTCACCATAACAAGAGCACGACACCAACCGAAATGTCCCACCCTCTCCTCCGCCTCAGGAGGCTCCCCCATCTCCCGCTTCGTACCACCGCCACCAACCTCACCCGCGCAATAGCAACCCACTCGCACCCACACTTCGAATCCATGGTCTCTACTATCCGCAGCACGGTGGATACCTCGTCTCCAGAATTCAAAGAAAATGCCGCGCAGATGGCGGCAATCATCACTTCCCTGCGCTCCCTCCACGAGCGCATAAAACTCGGTGGGCCCGAGAAGGCACGAGAGAAGCATTTGGCGAGGAAGAAGATGCTGCCGAGAGAGTATATTTCTCCCTTCCATCCTCTTTTCCCTGCTAGTTTCTTGAGGAGGGAGAAACTAACAGAATGATGGTGGGCGGAAGTCGTGTTACGGCCTTGTTGGATCCCGGATCGGCGTTTTTGGAATTGTCGCCGTTGGCGGGATATCGGTTGTACCCTGGGGAGGACGTGCCCGCCGGAGGGATCATCACCGGGATTGGAAGGGTTTCCGGAGTGGAGTGTATGATTGTTGCAAATGATAGCACGTACGTGCCCCCCCTCCCTTACAAAACTACAAGAATAATTGCGCTAAAGGAACGGGTAGAGTTAAAGGAGGAACATACTACCCAGTCACTGTAAAGAAGCATCTTCGTGCGCAGGCAATTGCTCAGGAAAATAGTCGGTCCCCTCCTCTGCTCTCCATTCAAGTGGGCGTTCGATTGCTCATCTACGGGTGGAATAGGACTGCCATGTATCTACCTCGTCGACTCTGGCGGTGCAAACCTCCCCCACCAGGCAGACGTATTCCCGGACCGCGACCACTTTGGCCGTATCTTTTACAACCAAGCTAGAAGTACCCCTCCTTATCCCTTCCTTCCAACACCCAAAATCCAATATAAAACTTACCACCGAGTGATACCTAGTGTCTGCTGATGGAATTCCGCAAATCTCCGTAGTAATGGGCCCATGTACAGCCGGGTGTCTCCCCTCCGTCCCCTCCCCTCCCCTTTCTTCCCCCACTAATAGTGTGTATGTACAGGGGAGCATACGTCCCGAGCATGTCCGACGAATCTATAATCGTCGAAAACTCCGGAACGATCTTCCTCGCCGGCCCCCCCCTGGTAAAAGCGGCCACGGGCGAGGAAGTAACGGCCGAATCCCTCGGTGGCGGATCCCTCCACTCAAAAGTCAGCGGTGTGACAGACTACCTTGCAGTATCGGACGCCCACGCACTAGTGCTAGCACGGCGTTGCATCGCAAACCTGAACTACCCCACCACCATCACACCCACCACCGGCGGCGCGGAATCGTCGACGGTAAAAGACCCGCTATACGACCCAGCGGACCTCAACGGCATCGCAAGCACAAACCTCCGCAAGCCGATAAACCCCCACGATATAATCTCCCGCATAACGGACTCCTCCGCTTTCTCCGAATTCAAACGTGACTACGGCACCAGTCTCGTGACGGGCTTCGCGCGCATACACGGTTACCCCGTCGGCATACTCGCCAACAATGGCATACTCTTCTCCGAGAGCGCGCTGAAGGGCGCGCACTTTATACAGATGTGCGCGAAGCATCGGGTCCCGTTGCTGTTCCTGCAGAACATCTCCGGCTTCATGGTTGGCAGTCAGGCGGAGGCTGGGGGTATCGCCAAGAATGGGGCGAAGCTGGTTAACGCTGTTGCTTGCGCGGATGTTCCGAAATTCACGGTCGTGGTCGGCGCGTCGTATGGCGCGGGGAATTATGGTATGTGTGGGAGGGCGTACGGGCCAAGGTTTTTATGGATGTGGCCGAATGCGCGCGTCGGCGTTATGGGCGCCGAGCAATTGGACGCGGTCATGCGGACCGTTGGGAGGAATGTGGATGAGGGCTTGAAGGGGAGGATTGAGGGGGAGAGTGAAGCTGTGTTTGGCTCTGCTAGGTTATGGGATGATGGCGTTATTGCGCCCGCGGATACTAGGGCCATGCTAGGGCTTGGGCTAAGGGCGGCCATGGGCGGGAGTGTTAGAGACCCCGATACCAAGTTTGGGGTTTTTAGAATGTAGATAGATGCTGCCATCGTATATATCATAGCTTAGTCTAATCCTTGCCACCCCTATCTTTCTTTCCATCATCTCCTTGGAACATGTCTATCTCTGAGGAACTCAGGAAAATGGATATCATTGTAAAAAAAAAAGACAAGAGAGAGGGAGAGAGAGAGGGAACAAGCAAATATGTCAAGCAATTGTAAGCAGCAAAGGAGAGACTAACTTGACAAAGCGAGAGAGAACAAGAAAAAAGAAAACGGAAAAACAATTGGGACGCCAGTGATTCGCCATATGCCACCCTAAAAACACATTCCATCCATAGCCATTTCCATAGTCCATAGTCCAACCCAGTCCAATCCATTGGTCCACCAACGCTTTCCCGCCTTGCTTCCTCCCTTTCCGCTCTCCCGTAGATCCACCGCTTACATCCCATTCGCAACCAACGATGTCGGGAAAATTCGAGCCAAAAGAAGCAAGGGAAAGGGAAGCTAAGAGGTTAAAAAGAGAAGGGGGCTTGAGAGAAAAAGGTGGGAAAAAGCATATCTACAACGAAAGGTTAAGGAAAGAAGAAAAAAGTCCAGCAATACCATCCCCCCTCTCTCAATTCCTTCTCTTTCCTCACAGTATAACACAAAACCTCCTCTTCTTCCTCGATGTCTGCACAACCTTCTCAGAGGATCCGCCACCACTCGTGCCCCCCCCGCTCCCTGACCCGCTCACATCCGCCCTCATCATCTGCCGGCAAAGGTCCAGAAAGACCTCATCCACATTCTGCCGCTTTCGTGCAGAGGTCTCGTAAAAGGGAACCCTCCCCCACTTCTGCGAGAGCATAATCGCCCTGTCCCGACGGACCGCACGGTCCTCTTCCAGATCGGACTTGTTGCCAACAATCACTAGAGGCACCGAGTTGGCTTCCTTTATCCGGAGGATCTGGTCGCGGAGATCCGAGAGCTCTGTGAGGGTGCTCAGGCTTGTGATTGAGTATACGAGGAGGAAGCCCTGGCCTGTTGGTTGTTGAAAATTTTGTGCCAAGGGTTAGTTCTGATGGAGAAAAGTTTGACTCGGGGGTATAGAGGGAGGAAGAAAGGCGAAATTATATGTACCAGCTTTCATGTAAATTTCCCTAATAAGCAATCGTCAGTCAAAATACAAACCAGGGGAAGCAGTCGAGCACGAGAGAGAAAAAAGTGGAGAGAAAAAGGATCTCACCTCATGGCGGCTATTACTCGTAATTCCCGGCAGCCCCGTTAGAAGAAGAAAAAAACTTAATCCCAACATCATTCGCATCCACCATCCACCACCCACCCATCACAATCCCGGGGGAGAGCGAAGGACAGAAGAAAAAAACCAAGGGGAAAAGGCCACTGACTAAATTGTTCCGTCCCAGCGGTATCCAAGCTAATCATTCAAACAGTCAGCAGCCCGATCGATCCATCGCGCTTAGAGCAAAAACAAACGCGGGGGGGGGGCGGGATGAAGAAGGGGAAGGAAGGAAGGAAGGAAAGAAAGAAGAGGAAGAAACTGACATTTCAAGAATGCACGACCGTCCCTAAGGAAAAATGCAATCCCGCCCATTAGCTCACCACCAGTCAATCAACGATAGAAGGGAGGACAAACATCAACATCAATAACCTTCCTGTAGACATCCTCAATGGTAGGATCGTAATACTCGATCCACTCGTTATGCACGAATTGCGCTGTTGGTGATCGTCTTTAGCACCTCCTCCTCCCCGCACCCATCCAACAGCACACAGTGAGGGGATAGATAGATGGGGAAACAAACATGTCAGACAACTCTTCCCGACACCGCCTAATCATCCACCATTAGCCCCAGCCCAAGGAAAGTAGAGTAGGGTGGGGAAGACTCACCAGCTCCAAGAATCACAATATGATACTCTCGCCTTCTGCTATTCGTATCCGGGGTCAATCTCGCAAAGGAGTTTGGGGGGAGGTAAATCGAAACGGGGTGGGGTAGGGTTGAATCTATCATACCTGTGCTGCATAGATAACGGTTGGTTTGGTTAAAACAACCCGCCCTGTTGTGCTTGGGCGATGGTGAGTGAGCGAGTGAGTGAGTCGGAGGTGGGTTGAAAGCGGTGGTGTAGATTTGGTGAGTGGGTAATGAGTCTTGGTGATGGGAAGATGGTGAGGTTACGGTGGTTTGTGGATGAGAAGGTGAGTGAGAAGGTGAGATGGAGGGTTGGCAGAGTCACAGCGTAGGGTCTGATGGGTGGGTGAGTAGGAACAGTAGTACGAGCATGATACAATACCGGCAATCCGGGATGGTGAGGTAGGCGAGTCAAAAAAAAAACCAAGTCAAGTCAGACATGAGCCGGCAAAGCGTTCGTTACCGCAACAGCGTCTCGACCCAAATCAACGTTACGGTAGTCTACCTTGACTTGCCGTTTCCCTTTCTTTGTAATTATTATATACGTCTTCCCTTCCCTCCCTCTCCCTCTCCCTCTCCCTCTCCCTCTCCCCTCTCGTTCTCTCACTCGGAGACATTCTCCCTCCTTTTCTGTTCCATCGTTTTAGAAAAACCACTCACTCACAGACTCACAGACTCACGGAATTAACAGCCCGAAAACCTACGAGCACCACGGCAAGTAACTTACTCTCTGCCCCCCCCCCTTCCCAAAACGAGGAAGTAAAAAAAAAAAGACATGACCAAAAACCCACCAAACACTGCCCTTCCCACCAATTCAAAACCCGGGCACAACTTTTCCCTCTTTATTCTTCCCTGTGCACGCACTGTCAATATGTGCGGTCGGTGCAACACCGACCGGTTCTTTCATGGCGCAGGTGGGCAGTGTGGTGAACGAACAGAGCTTTGTTGGGACACGGCAGTTCTTCTATTGTGGGCAGGACAAGTACTCGTACAAGTAGGTCTGCATAGCACCGCATAGCGTAGCATGTACATTGCAGAATTGGCAGGGCAGGAGGCTACATACGTCAGTCGGCGCTTCCTTCCTTCCTTCCTTCCTTCCTTCTTCCTTTCCCTCTTTCCCGCCGGTGGCTGTTGATCAATCGTTTGTTTTGTTCATTACTTGCATAACATCATGCTGTGTCTCGTGTAGAATATGCACCATATGCACCATAGGGCTGGCTGCTGCCGCCGAACCTGTTTACGAGACTTTTCCCGCTGGCTACCGTTGAGAGTGGTGCTGGTGATGATGATAATTAAGCGTACTAGTACCGTAGAGTGTGATACGAGCACAAATATCATATATATATATAATACCACATTTATTTTTCTTTTATCCTATTCACAGCGCCGCTAGGGCAGGGGGGAAGAGTCTCTTTCTTTGCTTTTCAGTCTGGGTCATTGCCGTCGGCCGAATATCGCACTGGTATCATACAGTACCGCACATAGCATCGGTGCAAACCCCGTAGAAAGGAAAATACCGGTAGGCCACCTTACACATCCCCGGCACGCACTCTCCTCTCAGGCTCTCAGGCTCTCCCCCTCCTCCTCTACCGACCGTACCGTTCGTGTGGGTCCATTCATCCATTTATCCCCGTCGAAACAATATCGATGAGCAAGCGCAGAGGCAAAAAGGGAAGAGCAGTAAGTAACTCAATTTTCTATTAGCCCTTTTCCCCCCCTCCATCGAACCGACATCAGTCGGGAGAGGAAGGGAGAAGGGGAGGGGTATGATGTTGTGAAACAATCGGCGAAACTCATCGGGGCTTATTTATACATGCGATGACCAATTGTGCGGAATAGAGCACGGTACCGGTATCTAAACCCAATCCAATGGGGTGAAAGACACGCAAGAAAAGGAAAGAAGAAGAAAGGGAGAAAAAAAAAAAAAAAACCAAAACTCCAGAACCAAGCCGGGCCAAACCAGGGCGAGGGATTATGGTGACGATGATAGTGAGGGAGAGAAAAGGAAAGGAAAAAGAAAATAAAAAAGGAAAAGGAAAAGGAAATAATATTATTATGAAAAGTACCGTACCGGTACCCGATAGTGAACGGTTACTTTAGGTTAACCTGCAAAGTAATCCCTGCCTTGCAAAACATCCCCCTAGGTATGATACTTGTACAGTACTATACTTGTCCAGACAGAGAGTAAGATGAAACGCAAAAAGATGACTCCAGTGAGAAAGGGAGCAGTCTCAAGGCAACGATGACCTTGTCTCCCTCTCCGACGCTCTGGCCCTGACCTTCGCGTCCGACCCCTCCATCCTCTTCTCCGCGCTAATCCTCAACGGCTCGCCATACCTGTAAATGAACAATGGGAACAGTATGCCCAAGGGCAGGGCTATAAACGCCATGAGGGAGTTCCCCCAGCCATACCCCAACCTACCATACATCTGCTTCCCAAAGAGCGGGAAGGCGAAGCCGAAGAGCGAGCGGAAGAGCGTAGCCGCGCTGACGGCCGAGGAGGCGTAGCGCGGGGACATGTCAATGAGGTAGGTCTGCACGGCGGCGAACACGGGGATCATTCCGGCACCGAAGATCGCCGTGCCGATCAGAGGCATGATCCAGTGCAGCTTCTTCTCGGCCGACCAACCATACCAGAATAGCCCACTGGTGATGAGGACGCCGCCGATGAGCAGGGTTGGCAGTCGGTATTCGGGCTTGGCGACGCCGTTGTTGGCCTCTGTGAGTTTTAGGTAGATCTTCTGCAGCAGCGGGGTGAAGACTGCTAGGCCCGCCATGAAGCCCACGCCCGGCCCCAGGTAGTTTAGGCCCGCAATGCCGATGGATTGACCGTATTGGCCTTGGAAGAGTTCTGGGAAGGTAACGAACATGAGGTAGAGGAAGCCGTAAACCTTTGGATATTTGTTAGTTTCGCACGAACGGATAACGATCTGTGTGGAAGGGATGGAGGAAACTTACGAAGGCCATGAAAAGACCTAGCATCAGCAGCACTGGGTTCATAACGAGCATCTTCACCGGCCGAGTGATAGCAATGCGGAAACTGGTCTTGATATCCTCCGTGATTTCGAAGACGGTATGAAGGTTCTCATTTCCGGTTTCCCTCCTCATTCTCGCAGCCTTACGGTTCAGGATGACGACTACGTCGACGCACTTGTTAATTATACCCCCCTTTGCGCCGGATCTCCGAACGAGCGGGAAGAGGGAATACGCACCTGGATAAGTCTCCTCCCTGAACACAATCATCCCAACAACCGTGGCGACACCGCCCACGATCACGAGAACCCAGAACACCCATCGCCAGTCGACGTTCTGGACGATGAAACCAGCGATTAGAGGGGCGCAGACGGGGCCTAGGAGGGGCTGTGGGACGGGAAAGACGTCCATATTAGCATGGTGTGCTCTTACAGGGGAAGGAAGGCATCAAACATACCCCAAGCGCGAAGAAGGCTATGGCGCGAACCAGATCCACAGGTGCCCAGATATCAGAAAGAATCCCACCACCAAGAGCCAGCGGTGCGCTCCCGGCCAGGCCGGATAACAGCCTGAAGACAATCATCTGCGTTGTGCTATTCGCGACCGCGCAGGCAATATTGAAAATGAGGAAGAGCACAGCGGTCACTTGCATGACGATGACTCGACCAAACAGTTCCGACAATGGGGCCATGAATAATGGTCTATCTCTCCCTCCCTCTCTCAATCAGTCACACATGCCACGCAATTGCATAAGAGATGTTGGAACTCACCCAAGCGCAAATCCAATCAAAAAGACCGAAACCGTCATACTCGCTATGGTAGGATTGGTGATGCCAAACTCAGCAGCGTATGCTTGCGCTGCAGGGGCAGCTATGCTCGACGCAAACGGCGAGACAAAGGTGTACAGCGAGACAATGAGCGTTATCCTCCACTTTTTAGCACTGGGGAAGTTTCTCGGATTCTCTGGGTCTTCGGGACCATCCCTGCTGCTTCATCAGCCATCACTCACCTCCAACCAGCGAACTCATTCTTCCAAGAAGGGGAAGGGGGATAATATCATACCAAGTAACCAGCTCCTTATCAATGTCCTTAAGCTCCGAAGCATCACCCGGTGCATCCAGCTCCCCCAGCTTCTCCGCCTGGCGAGAGTACACGGTGCGCACCCTCTGCAGCGTCTCCTCCCGCCCCAGCGAGCGTTCCCACTCCGGAAGGATGTCTCCGACATAGTCCTTTTGCGTCACCACCGAGGAAACGGATTGCCGTCCGTCGAGGCTACGCCTGCCGCTTTGTGCTTCCAGGTCTATGTAACCGCGCCCTGCGGTCGTTGTCGCTGTCGAGCTGTGGGAGTCGACTCGTTGCAGCGGTGGTGGTGCGGCTTCGTGGGGTGGCGGCGGTGAAGGTGAGGAGGGCATGGTGGGCTCTTTTTCGTCCGCCATTATAATATTATTAGGATTGTTGCCGTCGTCACAGTAAGTGGTAGTGTTAGTGGTGGTGGTAGTCAATTAGGATAAGATCTAAATTCACCTCCTAACAGTGCTGTGTATGTATATGGCTATACCGCGCTGTACTGTAATAATAGGGTACGATATGAAGACCCTGAAGCTACCCTCCCACTGCCTTTATATATACATGTATGAACCAAAGCGTTGACCCACCTAACCAAAACTAAAATCCATCCTCCTCCCCTAGCTTCCCGGGCGGAGTAGACTACCCACCTGCAACATGACAATGACAATCCCGCCGGAACGTACGATAAAACCCGTCACTCCAGAATAGAATAGAATGGTAATAACTGTATCATAATCAAAAGCTTGGGGCAAAAAAAAAACCCCCCGGGGGGGGGGGGGGGGGGGCTTTGTAATAGCGCATATAATAAAGCAAGCCCCCGAACAAACAAGAACCACATGCAACTCTCTCAAGCGAGCATATATCATTCAAATTCTCCGTGTGGGTAAGGCTCGCTCGGTTGACCAACAAACCAGAGAACCAATCAACCAACCGACCACCTAATGAGAATGAGTCTTTTCTTTCCCCTTTTCGGCCTGAGCAGGTGGTGCCTTTCTCCGTTGGGTTATTGTGGGCTAGAACTCCTTGCCTGCGGCGAAGTGGAGTACGGTAGATGCCATATACAGTACGTCATATCCCGCAACCGAAGCATCTCGGATAATTAACCCGTGCCGACGGGTTTCGCTCGTACCATGTTAATCTCCAGAAACTCCGAGAATGCTACTTTGCACTGTATCGGTGCTGTGTTTTTTTTTTTTTTTGTCTTTCTACATTTACGAAAGAAAGGAAAAAAATTAAAATTAAAAAAATAAGTTAAATTGATTGATCGACTGTCGGTTCGTTATTAATGAGATTACCGGTACTGGCAACTTGATGGTATTACAAGTATCATACCGGTACCAGATCGTGGCTACTGTTACCCGCACGGTATGATACGTTACTTGGTCCGCAGAGTGTGCAGGCACCGTATAATATGTCCGAAAAAGGTAACTGCCGAGGTATGAGAGATAGACGTCGGATACCTCGGAGACGCGAGGGTGGTGTGTGTGGGGGGGTTTGTGGGAACTTTGTGGAAGGTTGCTTGGTTGACTTTCCCTAACCGCGGCACGCTACCCTATGATTGCCGTAATATCATAGAGTAAGGGTATGATATGGTGCAAGAAGGTGAAAAGGGTGAGCTCGTCAACCCTGTTCACACCATGAGAGAAGATAAATTCCTATTGGTCAAAGTCCAAGCCATTGCGCATAGGTCATTGCATTCCTACAATAACCCATATGTTGCAAAGGACCCCATGTGGGAATGATGACCAAAATTATTTGCACAATAAAGAGAATTTGTAAATAGCTCCTATTGTGTAAAGATGAGTCAATAGAGTATGAAGAAGAAGAAAAAAAAAAAAAAACTAAGCGAGCAAGACTACATCATACATACAATCATAGAAGTGTTCAATTAGTGTGAGAAAATCCATTTCGACCTACCAAATGGACAGCTACTCAACTCAAGTAATAACGAGTAAGTTAATAGAATCCCTCCTGATAGAATGAGAAAGAAAGAGTATTGACAATACGATAGAAATGCTAGAGCCATCAGCAGAAAACCAAACCGATATCTTAGCGAGAAATACAAGCCAAACGCCACCAATTTCTCGGCAGTTACAGTGGAAGCAAAAACAACAACGTTTAAGCGAAGAGCTGGCAAAGTCAAAGTGGCATATAAGCTATGGAGGGGGTGTGGTAATGACGGAAAAGGAAGAAAAGAAACTAGAGATGCATGCAGTTGATAGTATGTTATTAAATAATATACCAGGACAAAATACAGAAGCATTGGCAAGCCGAAGTATAGACCAAGAGAAGGACGGTACCCATTCAGGAATTTCCGCAGTGATCGAATTATGGCTCCGGAGAGTTGGGCTTCAGTGCTTCCCGGAGCTAAAAAAAACAATTCTGTTAGCTGCTTTGCGTGATATGGAAAAGGTCCTCACATCACAGATTTATTGCCCCAAAGGACAAGATTTAACTCGGTATCGCCAGATAGAACGATTTCTCAACCTTCAGATAAAGAGAATCAGGGAGACAACAGAGGAGCTAGCACTTCAGGTTGCAAATAGCTATAAGGGAGTAAGGAAATTAAGAAATGCAATCATGCAACAAGAGCGGGATTGGGTCCAAAGGAGGTATATTGTGAAGGGTTATAGAGGAAAGGGTAGCAGAGTATGGTCTATGCTAGAAGATGAGGGTACACTTTTAGCAGTACGGAAGTACATTTCCAGTGTTTCAATTCTTGGAAAAGGTTAGTCTATCTCTTCTCTTAACTATCTCCAAGTGCTGCGGCCTTATTTTATGATTTATATCTAATCATCATTAAAAATGATAGCAATCAGTGCACAGGATCTTGTGGATGCAGTAACTACTCATTGGGAGAAAGTGATAAGCGACGATCCAGAACAAAATACTGATGACCATGTTGAGACAATACAATACATGGAGGAAACACTCTTAGCCCTACACGAACTCGACAATGAACCAAAAGAGTGGAGCCTATCAGCTCACTCGGCTGTAAATTGGCTTCAGGAACTTGGCTATGAGTGGAGAGAAGTAAAAAAAGGACTTTTTAAAGATGGCCATGAGTGATCTGATGTTATGGAATATCGTCAAAATGTCTTTTTACCACTCCTTGATAGACTTAAACCTCGCTTTCTTAAGTGGAATGAGAAAGGGGAACTATTGAATTCAATAGAGAAAATCTTTCACACCACTGGAGAAAAGCCTTGTGTATTAGTTACACATGACGTGTATATTTTCTATGCCAATGATGGACCTACACATGCTTGGACTCTTAAGGATAGCATGTCATTATGTGCTAAAGGCCATAGAAAGGGAATCATGCTCTCTCAGTTTATTACACCATTTTCATCTTTAGAAGCTCCACAATCAATTTCAGATATCGAACTTGCAGAATACGGATTACCTAGGACTGTTCTTGAGTCTATGGAATCTGGGGGAGACACCTGGTGGAATAGCAAAGACCTATTATCACAAGTTACGAAGATTGCTATTCCTCTATTTGAACTGGTATTTCCTGGCTGCCAGGTGGTTTTTCTCTTCAATAATGCTAAGAGTCATAAGGCATTTTCACTAGACGCCCTCAAAGCAAATGTTATGAACCAAGGTCCTGGATGAGAAGCTCCTTTTATGCGTGATGGATGGTACAACAACGGTGATGGGACTATTGTTCATCAGGCTATAAACTTTCCAGATAATGATACAGTTGATATCAATATAAGAGGTAAACCAAAAGGATTGAAGATCCTCTTACAAGAAAGAGGTTTATAGTCATTGAAGGGACTACGGTATAAGTGTTTACAGTATCCTAAAGGCTGTGATTCATCAAAGCCTGGAGGATGTTGTTCTCGTAATGTGATATCTTTGCAGGAGGACTTTTGTGTACAGAAGGGATTGGTGGAAGAGGCCATAATAAGAAAAGGTCATATGGCTATCTTATACTGAACATTCCATTGTGAACTCAATTGGATTGAGTATTACTGGGGGGCAGCGAAGTGGCATACCCGGAAGAACAGTAAGTACAGTATCGGTAATCTCAGAACCAGGATTCCCAAAGGTTTAGAGTATGCACAGGATTTTATGTGGAAATTTTGGACTCGTACCCAAAAGGTCAAGCAGGCATATCATGATGGCCTCAGGTATGGCTCGGAAAAGAAATACAAGGGTCATAGACAGGTTGGGCAACATGTTGAATAGTCAGTTTTTCTTAATTTACAGTTTAGTTGTTGAGATATCACGAACTCATTAGGGGGAAGGTATCATAATCGTAGGTGTTATTGTTTAAGTGTTTTGTCTATGTGTACATGAATTGTCACTTGCTTGTCAAGTATGCCAGCCAAGCATGACAACCTTGTCAAATTGTCCAAAAGAAGATGGTGTGAACAGGGTTGACGAGCTCACCCTTTTCACCTTCTTGCACCATATTCAAAGTTAAAAATGTGGGGAAAAGGCTTTTTAGGGCCCGTTTGGCCAAAGACGGGAGTAAGGACAACCGTTCCGCCTTGTGACGATTTTATCATACCTGTACGAGTATGATACACGTAGAAATGGTTTCCCCCCCCCCCCCC
>PYWC01000066.1:481127-501133 GCA_003182015.1 Tuber magnatum
CCCCCCGGCACCCTTGTAACGGGGTGTAATTGAACCGTCGTTTGTATGGGGTAACGGAACGGAACCGTCGTACCCAAACGGGCCCCCTAAGGTACCGTAGCTTACCGTACTTTGCTGTTCCATGTAAACCTGGCGTGCACAGGAGTGGTTGACTTACCGGTATCATACCATTACTCTACTGTACCATGCTCTTTTTTTCGGGTAGATATGGAGGCCGAGAGGTTCATATCTATCACAAGGGTTCAGTTTGACCAAACTCTACCAGAACTTGGGAATGATACATGATGCAAGGGGGGAATATTGGAGGGTTCGAAAAGGGGGGGGTTTTGGAATATTATTATAATATATCATACCTTGAAAGTCAGCCTACAATTTCTCTGGCAAAAAATCTCTTAACTTTGACCTATTGCTACCAAGCAGAGGGGTTTTTTTTTTTTTTTTTTTTTTTGTAATATTCATAAATTTAAGATCGGTTTTAACCTCTGCACCTTACCTTCAGTCATCTTGGCGCATTCAAATATACTGCCACCTTAAACAAGAGGATGCTACTGGCGAGCAACTTCTAGTATTTACCCGTTACCGAAAAATCATCTTTTCAACTTTTTCGAACACCAACCAACCACCAGTAGGATTATGACCGGGTTGCGGGGCGGCACCAGGGCGGGAAGGCGGAGGTGGGGGGTGGTGCCGTACGAGTCACTCACCACCATGTACCGTATTCTTGTTCTAGAGTTTTTAATTTTGGAGGGTAGGAGTACCGACCGTACCGTATGATAGAGTGCCTCAGGCTGCCGTAGCAATGTACAGTACAGCACAATCATCATCATAATGCCTGTGCTGTAGAATTACCGCATGACGCCTTACACTACAGAATGATCAACACCCAACCGGGCATATATACAAACTCTCCCTTACCCAACATACCGGTATATCGTATGTAGTTCCCATTCTTTCCTCCAAGCATCCTGGCGGGCGGGTTGGCTTGGCAAAGCAAGGTTTCACGGGTTGTCACTCGGTATTCTACATTTTATGCTTAGGGGGTTTGTTTTTATACCGCAGCGAGTGCATGGAGGTCTGTCTGGATGTTGGGGGTTGGGTACGTTGGTAGCGTAGCTTTTGGATGCCGTGGTGTTGTTGTTGTTGTTGCTGGACGTCGTGTTGAGCGTGCCGCAGATACTGTGGTGTCCCCGGGCCGTAGCTAAGCTCAATATTTGGACACCCATGGTGGAACTTACTCGTGGCCCTGCCGTACCTACCGAACGCGTGCCTGGCTGGGCTAGCACTGCGCCCATACAATACGGTGGCGTAGCGTGTCCGAGCTTCCGTCCGTCCCGCCTTCCTTCTACGCCGCAACCAGTGCGGGTGCCGTGTCTGAAGGAAGCTAGACTAGCCTGCGGCATAGCCGCACTCTACAAGTACTTGTGTTGTTTTGGAGGGTGTGAGTGTCGAAGCCCCCGACTTTTGGTAAGATTGCAATCTGGCTAGGGTGCCATTTGAGGGAGAGAGCGTGCAATTGTGTGGCGTGGGGCAGCGCGGTCCTTGGCCTTTGGTTGTTGGGCTAACATGGCGGGAAAGGAAAGTGGGATGTACGACGAGTACTTATAGCTCAATGCTCCCATGCCATCCTGATAAAATGGTCAATGTGGGGGGTTTAATACTTTGGCCCTGCATGGGCAGAGTACCGTAGTATGCTAGACTATCGTATGAGTACGGCAGGGCAATGCCGGACAAAACGGCAAAACAAAAACAAACTCCGCTTCTGCCGCTACTTGCCCTGCAACTTCCGAATCCTCTCCTCTGCAGCTCTAGCCCTGCGCTCCCTCTCCAGTCTTACCTTCGCTTCGGGAGTTAATCCCTTCTCCTCCTCTTCCCTCCGACTGAGCCCCATAACCACAGAACTGGCCAGTGACCTCCCCCCGCCCCTTGCCGGGTTCTTGACCTCCTGTTGTTTCAATTTCTCAAGCTCCTTCTGTCTCCTAGCTTTCTCTTCCCTCGCGCTGTCTGCCCTCTCCCGATTCTCACGTTCTTCGGCTTGCCCCTTTGTGAGCGCTGTTGGGACTCTAGCCCCCGTCCAGTCCCATTTCGACTCGCCCAACTCGGCCCTCGCGACTCTAAAGGCGTCGCGGGTTGCTCGATCGCCAGCCAGTTCGAAGGGGGTTTTTGGCTGCTGGGGGTTGGTATTTTATGTGGAAATTTTGGACTCGTACCCAAAAGGTCAAGCAGGCATATCATGATGGCCTCAGGTATGGCTCGGAAAAGAAATACAAGGGTCATAGACAGGTTGGGCAACATGTTGAATNAGTCTGGGGATAGTTTGTTTGTGGTCAGGTAGGAGAGGAGTGCTGCAGCTTTGGATCGGCGGACGAGAGCCGCTAGCTGTGTTGAGTGAAGGATCTGGGCTTCTTCCTCTCTGGTGAGTTTTGGCGCCTCCGGTTTGGGGGGCTTGACAGTGGGGGGTTCCGCCGCTTTTTTGGACTCTTCCGCGAGTGCTGCTAGCGCTGCTTCATCGATCCGGGAGATCTTCATGCGAGTGAGTTCTACGAAGCAGCGGAGGAGTTCACTTTGAGTTGCTCTCCTTGTAGTGAAGGGGAACCCGCGGATCCTTGAATCATGGCTTCGCAGTGGCGCATCCTCGTAGCCAAATAATGTCCGTCTATTTACCGACCCAGTGGCCCTGACAAATATGAGTTTGGCCGTATCTATGAGGTCCTGCCAACTTGCCAGCAAATCCCGGACTTCGGTCATCAGCATGGCTTCGTTGTATCTTCTTATCTGAGCACCGGCAGACTGAGCATTGCCTTTTGCCGAGTCGTTCGAGGACTGTGCGCCTCCCTGTTTTCGTCTAGTTGTATATCGATGGAATGTCTTGTGCGCCAGTACTGTGACCTCACGCTCCATTGCACCTTGCTTCTTCACATTTTTAGGGGCAAGGGAGACGACCATTGCGGCAAAATGACCGCCACCAATCATGCACATGAATATATGAGCCGGATTCTCCTCGGCCCTTGCCTTGAGTTGGCTAGACTGTAGTCCTGTGATGTAGTCCGCCTCCTCCCGCTCCGCATGCGAGAACAGTTCCCGGTAGACTCCCAGAGAAACGGTGGGTGGTAAAAGTGGGGAAGAGTACCAAACTATCGGAGCTTTTCCGGGGCCCAGCATCTTGGGTATCTGATGAGATGATTCAGTGGCCTCATTCGCAATGCGAGCCTTCCGTCGGAGGAGCGTTGAGAGCGGATCGTTGTCATCTCCGGAAGATTCGCTATCATTTTCAGAGCCAGAAATGCTTTCATTCATATCTGGTTGGACAAGCATTGACAAACACGTCCTCATAGAGCAAACGATGGGGTTACTCACCTTCCAGCATCCTCTCGAACACAGCTTCCGATACCGCGGCTTGTCCTGCTATCTTGCGCTTGAGGTTGAACCTGTGAAGATCCGATCGTACGTGTGCTCTCTGTTCTTCCACCGTGGTGCTGTTAGTCCCGCAAAGTCCGCATGATGTTGCGGCGGCCTCTCCATCACGGTTGGGGGTAGAAACGGGGGTCTCGATAGCTTCCGGGGGTGAGGGTGCTTCGCGGCCGGTTTTTAAGGCCAGATTTGAGAGGAGGTTATCAGGGAGATCGAACACTTGATAAATAAAGATTAGCTCGGAGATGACATGGAGGATGGTAGGGACCATGCACCGTATAACGGCCTCTTGAG
The DNA here is from genome assembly GCA_003182015.1 of Tuber magnatum. Taxonomy (NCBI): domain Eukaryota; kingdom Fungi; phylum Ascomycota; class Pezizomycetes; order Pezizales; family Tuberaceae; genus Tuber; species Tuber magnatum. The sequence goes on from PYWC01000066.1 coordinate 484,830, forward strand.
AAGCTGTTCTTCGTTGGACATTGTGAACTGTTGCGGCCGTGTGCGAGGTGTGAAGTGGCGGGAATAGAGGGAGATGGCGGGGGCGGGCCACAAAGCTAAATGATCGGTACCGGTAAATTCGAGTAAGTTAAGGAATATCGGGTAAAACAGCTGAGTACCGTACGGTTCTGTGCTCAGTAAGATTATCCTATGTCCGGAGATGCAAGGTATCGGTCGGTATTCCGGGGTATGCACCACTTTGAGGGGAAAACTAATGCATCATACCAGTGCTCTCCTTGGTGTTTGAGATTATTCAGGATATGCTCAAACTGCAGCAAGCATAGTACGGGTACAGTACAGTATCATACTTGTGTTGTGATTTGTGTTGAGCCATAGGGCGCAGCCAAGACACCGTAAGTCCGCCCACGACTCGGGCTATGTAACTTAAGGCTCACTCCCTCTTTCCCAACATTGCGGCAGCGTCACACAGAAGGGGGCTACTCCAAACGCTTGATCATGCTGTGAAAGCTCCTTGGATTCTTCTGCCATCATCATTTTATGTGCCGTGGAGAGGCGGGGGAGGAGGGGCTAAAATTCTCACTGCGGAGCCCAATAATATCATATACCGGCACGGGTATGATATCTTTGTAAATGCCTCGAACAGTACCGGTACTGTAAATTACAAGCCCGCATGTAAACGCCAGACGCTCAACGCGCACATTCGGCACGAAAGAGGCTGTGAGGCTGAAGTGTTGCGCGTACTCGTACTTGTATCCATCATCCCCATACACAGGTGTACCGCGGGAGGTATGATATGATACGAGTATCATGCGGTGCGGTACTTGTACTACCACCGTATGAGACCTATCCACCATACCCTCCACCTCCCGGGAACCAAGATCACATACAGCACGAAGCATCGTACCGGCACTCGACTCCAACAAGTAATCGTCAGGGTCACCTACCGCTCGGCTTTCCACCGTTGCATCATATTTCACAAGAGTGCCACAAATCACCGTAGTCATCCTTCAACTCTCCAATTTCTTATCATATCATACTCCTCCCCTTTCCCCTTTTCCTCTGGTTTCTTACCCCCCCCATTGTCACCGACACTCTTCGTGTCCCTGATGTTTGCACCTCTTTCACCTTTCAACATCACCATCTTCTGAGTAGTAACCATGACGACTACCATTCACCGCCAGATAGGCAAACTGGGAAAGAGGTCGGCGGATGAGGCAAGTTTGTTCCAACCTCCTTGATGTTTTGGTTTGATCCGTCTCGGGATCCGACCCGGAAGCTAATCGCTGGTTATGATAGGCTACGGTAGCGATGCTTATCAAGGAGGCGAACGATGCCGAGGTTCTGCTGGGGAAGGTCTGAAACTCAATCCCAATTCCTACTCCGCTCCTTGCATTGGCGACTACGGGAGAGAGAGATGATGATGATGATGATGATGATGATGATGATGACGTGGAGACGAAGAGGGTCAAGTGCTGAGAATCCTATCTTTTATGTAGCTAATTGAGCACACTAAAGCCTGGCGAGATTCTTGGTCCGAGATCTTTATCAATCAAACTATCCTTACCGATAGCTTCCACGATATATACAAGGCTATTCCACTGCCTCAGGATTACAACACCCAGGTCGCTGAAACTCCAGTTACGGTTCTTAGAAAGGTTGCGAGACTACATGCTGCTCAGAATGATCTCAAGGCGGATATGATGGAGGAGATTGAGCGGGTGGATAAAATGCTGGTAGAACGACTGTCCGAGGCAAAGGTATGCTATCAAACAGCTTGCAAGCAGGTTCGATGGGCAATTATAGCTGATGGGGAAAAGGCAGCATTGAAACCGGTCAAGAAGGCTATCGATAAAAGAGAAAACAAGAAGCTCGACTTTGAACGCTTTACTAAAACTGTCGAGAATCAACGTGGGAAAAAGAACAAATCTGACAGGTCAGACCAAACCCGGCAATTCCGCGATAAGGCTGACGAAAGGGGACGTTTAGGGATTATTCGGTCCTTTCGAAGGCAGAGTTGGACCTTGAAAGAGCACAGAACGTATGTCGAGGCCTAGCATTAGAGAATTTGTTCAGTGCCACTCGCTAACGGGCTTTTCATTACTTTCCCTCTCACGCAGGCATATGAAAATGCTGATAATCACCTTAAAGACTGGGTTCCCGAAATTATGGCCAAAATCACAGAGTTCCTTCCTTGCGTCGTCGAATCGATAGTGCAGACTCAGTACACATTGCTATCGAACACATATTCCGCTATCTATGAATATGCGAACGAATACAATTTTACAGACCCTGACGGTGAGGTGGTCATAGCTGAGTGGGAGGATCTCTTCATACCCGTTCAACAGCAAGTAGAATCCGAAATCAGTTTTATAGCGAGAGGGAAGGCCATAACTATGCCTATGAGCCAATTAGCGCAAGAGAAGAGCTATGTTCCGAGCATTCCAAGGATTGGACGAGGGAAAAAGCCTCCACCTCCCCCACCTCCGGCCGGCGCACCAGGGGCCGCAGCCCTGGAGGAAAGGTCGAGGTTTGGAAAGATGATACCGAGCAGATTTTCCCGCGAGAAGGAGGAACCAGCCCCATCACCGCCAACTTCCAGATCAAGCAAGCCTTCCATCGGCAGCACAAGAAATTTTTCTAACAACCATGAGAGAGAGGAATCGCCCCCACGTTTTTCTTCACGACCTACCATTGGTGGTGTGAGGAAATCTTCTGGAGGCCGTGGCGGGGGGATATCTCCTCCACCACCGGTTTCTAGGGCTGGGCCCGCGATCGGAGGGATAAAGTCTCGGGTCCCCACTTCAAACCTATCTGCTTCTCGGGATGAGTCCCCCCCACCTCCCCTCCCGGGACCAAGGCCTGGACAACCAGGGTCCAGACAGAGTTCGGCAGGGGAGGTTCAACAGCATGATTTCAGGTCCGTTATAAAGTCTAGGAGTGCAACGCCTCTTGCGAGCATTGCACAAAACTCACTCGCACCCTCCCAGAGATCAGATTTAGTGCGGATAAGGTCTGCAGGGTCGAGTGACGGTCGGCAGCCGGAAGAGCGGCTTTTGGGAGCTATTTCACCGTCTGCAATTCGTGCTGCCGAGCGATCCTTGTCGATGGGAGCCTCTGATTACCAGAATTCGAGGCCAGCTGTATCGCGTTCACCGACGGTGGCCTCGATATTGTCCTCTAGGACCGCGGTGTCAGACGCCGGGTCATTATCAAGCATCGCGGGGAAGAAGAAGCCTCCGCCACCCCCGCCGCCAAAGAAGAAGGGATTAGGGAAGGGTGAGACTTGGGTTCGGGCTTTATTCCCGTTTGAAGGCCAAGATACTGGGGATCTAGTATTCAATGAAGGTGATAAGATTAAGGTGCTGAAGAGGACCGGAAGCACCGATGGTATGGCACATCCACTCATATTCTATTCTTGGGTTTTGCGATTTGAGGATCTGGCTGATATCTTGTCGACAGATTGGTGGGAAGGAGAAGTGCACGGACGAAAGGGCCAGTTCCCCGCGAACTATACAGAAATCATCGCTAGTTGATGGATAATATTTTCGGGAATGAGCAAACAGGCACATTTGTTTTGTGGTTCCTTTTGCTTTAAGCGCAGTTTTTGTTTAGCGGTTTGTGAATGCCAGTAATCAGCATGGAACCTGATAGCCCCGATAGCTAGTTGTCTTCAATTAAAAAGCTAAACTACAAATTATTTTCCTCTATTAATATTATGATCCATTACTGTTCCGGAATTTCTCCCGCTCGTTTGAGCTATCCTAGTTGCAGCCCTTTCAGTGTCGCAAACTTCATCCCTTCTAAGTTTAACGGGGTGAAGGTCGATAGAAGTTATTGTAAAGCGAGTGACACGCCGTGATGAGTGGCTTATTTTCTTGGCGCATATGCTTAGCATTCTAAAAAACATTTGCTGTCTTCTTTGGACTCTTCACTCTTCGCCTTTCCCACCTTCCAACTCTACACTATCTTAAGGGCGCGCTTTCCAGACACAACACTCAGCTCTGTCCGTGTACACCACTTTCCTTCCTTATCTGCTCAATTTTACCATTCAGCCTCTCTTCTGAATTTTTCGCCTTTCTTTCCATAGACGTCATGGACAGAGCTCTTGACGATGTGGTTCGCGAACGATCGGTATTTACCCCGTTCCCCCCCCCCTCTGAGCTGCCTCAACTGACCGTGATGCGCAGCATGACAAGCGCGGTGGTGGTAACAGTAATGGCAGAAGGTCCCGCCGTAACGTCCGGGGCGGCGTCAGAAAGGTGATATAATGAAACTTCCTCCCGGTTTGAATTTACTATCGCGACTAGCACTACCGCCAACACCAATCGTTGACCTAGGCGTGTCCCCACCAACTCCTATTCTTTCAGCCCTCCTCCTCCTCTCCCTTCTGCATATGGTTCTTTGTTCATTTAGTTCCGCACTGTTTCTCGAGACTCCCTGCGGGAGCCAGGGATGGATCCAGGCAGTACATACACGCGGATTTTTTTTTTCTTTTTCTTTTTTAAAAGGGAGTCGGTCTAGCTAACGTTTCTCCGTCGCTGCGCCCTCCTTGGAATATACAGACTAGTCGTCGCGATAACACCTACAATGATTCGCTGTTTGGCGCCCTCTTCCCCTCTTCTTCTTGCTATTCCTTATTCCTTACATCCGACTGCGGCTAACATTTGCGAAGGGCCTGGGTTCATGACAAGTACGATGGCGATCGTGAGTTCTACAAGTTCTTCCTCCAGGAAGCCAAGTGTCTAATTGCAAATGGATACAAATGGGTTGCTGACCAATTAATTGAGTTGGGTTAGCGACTAATGAGCCGCTGCGGCGGGCCGCTGGCTCGGATATGCGCCATAATTCTGATGCGGCAATGTACCTCTCTACAGTCGGAGCTTTGGGCTTGGTCGTTCAAATGTCCTTTTACTAACTGCTGTTGTAGTCCTGTTGGAGCCGGCAAGCTGAGGGTCGAGAATATCCACTATGAACTTGGAGAGGAAGAACTTCTTGTGCGTTTCACTACTTGCTCATAGGCCCGTCATTTCACTTAGGAAAGGTATCCCTAACATTTCCGGCGGTGGTGGTGGCACAGGGTCTCTTTGAACGTCAAGGAATTGTTTTAAAGCTCGAACTCAAATACGACCGTGCGGGCCGCTCCGAAGGCATAGCATTCGTCACCTACGAGCGTGAGGCTGACGCAAAACGTGCAATTGCCGAATTTGATGGTGCAAATGCCAATGGTCCAACCCCTTTTTCCCCCTCTACCGCAGCCTAACCAATTAACCGCCGGGCAGGTCAACCGATTCACCTCACCTTGGTCCACCGCCACCATCAAACCGAGGGAAAATCCCTCTTCGACCGTATCCACACCCCGGGCCCCTCCACCTCACTATCCACCAGTACGATCTCAGCTACCCGCGACCGTACCCGCCGCTACACCGACTCGCCAGAGAGAGACTCCCGCCGCGACCCTACCCGGCGTCCCACACCACCAAACATTGACCGCTACGTTCCCCCCGAGCGCCGTCGTGAGCGTCCCCGTAGCAGCGAGCCTGCCGTCGGTGGCGCCAATAATCGTCGTAGAGGAGCCCATTCCGGTTCTGGCGGCGGCGGTGGTGGCAGGGAAGACAGATCCTACAGCAACAACAACCGACGTTACGGCGCTGGGCTTGCTTCCGGGTCCGGACGGCTTGGTGGTGGAGGGGGTGGTGGTGGTGGCTCGGGTAATAGACCTAGGAAAACGGTGGAGGAACTTGACGAGGAGATGAATAATTACTTTACGGATGCCGGGGCCCAGCAACAGCAACATCAGGAGCAACAGCAGGTCGGCGGTGCGCTGGCGCAGCAGGCTGATGAAGATGAGGAGATGATTCTTTAGATTTTCCCGCCGTCTCCTGTCTCCTGCTTTCCTTTTCTCACTCATACGATGCGATGGCGAAGTGTACGATCCCTCAATCGATCATCCTGAAAATTTGTTACTTTGGCACAATGTGAAAGAGGCGTAGAAGCAACTTGTAGTGGGTTTGTCCCGCCCTTGTGCTTGTTGCTACGGCGGTTATCTATCTTGTCTAATGTTATTTTCTCGTATTGATTTTTTTTTCTTCAAATTTTATTTCCCCTTGTCTCGTCTAGATACTCTTTTTACTCTCGTGTTCTCACGCCATGGGCTACGGTGGTTCTTTTTTCCTTTTTCTCTTACAAAATGGATTGTTGAAAAATATTGTTGGATCACAGGATGTCACTCTTTTATAGTGTCACTCGTTTATTTACCCCTTCTTGATAATTGTGGATGGTGGATGATGTAATGGATGCTAGCCCAGCTGGGGCGGCAATCCTGTAGATACTTTCGTATTATTCTGTAACTCTTACTAAGTTTGTATACTCGACTCCTGCAGGGAGAAATGGTTTCTTAATGTGTGGAACATGTATAGCATACTACGTACCTCGCAGTGGCATTCCATACATAACAGTCAAGCATACTCATACATTCATGCCTACACATTCGTTCGTTTATTCATTCGAAGCGAACCTACGCAAACAATTATATTGTTTGCACGCTCCCAGGGAGCAGTACCGTAGGAGGAGGGAAAAAAACAAGAAAAGGGAAGAAAGTACCAAGCCCATGATTTAAAAGCACCAATTGCCCAACCAGAACTAACTACCAGGGATACCTTTCCCGATATGAGAAAAGACAACTAAACTCTCAGTAAAAAAACTGTACATATGATGGAGAAGTATGGTAGAAAAAGGAAATCCTCGTGATCAGTCAATCAAACGAAACAATTAGAAAACAGGAAAAAAGAAGGGAGAGAGAGAGTTGAAGAAAAGAAGTGCTAGAGTGAAGAGAGAAAGGGAAAGATACCCGGCAGTAGTTTTAAAAAAATGTCTAGTGGTATTTTTGAGGAGATGAATTAACGGCGAGTGTAACCTCCTCCGTAACGGTTTGCACCACTATCTGGAAGTTTGCTTGTTTGGGGCTGGGGTTTGCCAGCCACAGAGCTCCAAGTTTCTGACTGCTGGGTGCCGGGGCTGGGACCTCCGTTTTGCTGTCTTCCCTTACCCAAAGATTTGGCGTAAGAAGAGGGCCGGGAAGAGGGAGAAGCTGGGCTTGTATTAAAGAAACCTTGCTCCCCTAATCTTGGACCTTGAGGGCGCCTCGGGCTGGCTCTAGAGGAGGGGCTTTGCTGGGCGGGAGTGGGTCTTTGAGTGGCCATTGGGCCATTCCCACCGATCATTCTCCTCTCTGTTATTGGGCCCCTGACTTCCATTATTGAACTAGCTTGCTGGGCGACTGGGATTCCGTTGTTCCCCCCCGCTGCAATAGCTGCTGCTGGCTTGGGCAGTACGCTTCCGCCTCGGGATCCAAGGGATCTCTGGGCATTCACAGCAATAGGTTGACCCGAGAGACTGGAGGAGCGAATATCAACAAACTTTTGATTCTTGTCTGAAGAAGAGGCGTCCGACTCTGCCCTGCCCCTCTGAGCGATTGCTGATCTTGACCTTGTGTTGAACTCGTCGTTACGTATATCCTGGTAATTCCACGCGCTATCATGACCCGAGCTCGTATCGATAAGGGAAGAGGAGGTGGGTTGGATAGGTGTAAGACGGCCTGGTATGTTTTCTGGGCGGGCCGATGCTCTGGGGTTTGGGGCATCTGATCTTTCCTCGGAAAGTACTTCACTCTCATCGCACTTTGGGCAGTGGCAAGGCTTGTAGCAATCCTCATGGCATTGATGACCGCATACAAGGCGCTTAAGACACTGATCCAGGCATCGGATATCTTTGTGATCGAATCTGCCCAATGTTAGGTTTACCGGTTTCTGAACGATACTGATCGAGTTCACTTACGGGTGACATCTGAAGCGACAGATATGCGAGCACGGCAATGGTTCTTTGCACCATTGGTAACATCCCCCGACGATATCAACCCAGTCTTGGCTCTCTATGTTCCCAATGAGTAAAGAGCTAGGGTTACCAAGGAAGGATTAGAGAAAGGGTACCTCTGATAAATTCTAGCTTCCCATGTTTTTGGCAAACAATCGGCATTGCAAAGCCAATCCGGCTTGGGGATGTATTGAGAATCTTGCCAATCTCCCACCAGGTCTTGTCTGCCCTAGTGATCATTTGTGCATCCCCAAAGATGTAAAAACCAAGCCTTGCGCGAGACAGAGCAACGCAAATACGATTTTGGACCTACAAGACCCAATAAGTATACGATCGACGCAACATAAGCCCTGGAGGAGAGTGAGAATGCATACGTTCAAAAACCCCACGCTCCCTTGAGAATTGCTCCGCACCAAACTCAAAATTATAACATCATTTTCCTCTCCTTGATAACTATCCACAGTGGCGATTCTGAGCTCACAGGCATTTAGGTTGTTGTTCCTTCGGACGCGCTTAGTGATCTCATGCTTTTGTCCACCATAGAAGGTGAGAACGGTAATCTTCTCAGGCATTGTTTTGTTTAATACGAGATGCTCGATAAAACCAACTATCATGGCAGCTTCTTCGGTATTGATACGTGACGTGCCACTATCCATTTGATCCGGATTCAGGTGAGAGTACCAGAATACCTAGGATTGATTAGAATTGGGTTGCGAGATGGGGCAGACTAGAAAAACCGACATGAGTATCACCCATTCCAGGAACACCCGGCCGACCCAGAACACAACTGTGATCCTCAACCAAGCCTTGATCTACGCTTTTCGTTAGCCTCGAAGTCCTTGACAAGTGAGATCTTGAACTTACAAATCGGCGTTAGTAACTCACGGATCTCTGGTCTCATACCTAAGCCATAACACGTTAGCCGGTCTGGCTGTAGAAGCGCAAGCTCTGGACCTACGTCTCTGTTTTTGAAGCATATCAAAGGGTAGCTTATTATTGACTAGCCGTTCAAACATTGATATCTCCAAGTTGAATGGTGCGCCCGCAAGCTCGGAGACCGCGCAGTGCCCCCTCAACTGCTTGTGATCTCCGACCAAGATTAGGTGTTCAATACTGGGCATACACCCAGCCGTCACAAGGCCTTCCAAGGTCTCCGCTGCCTCCTCTATTAACAATACTCTGGGCTGTACAGCTGCCAGTAGACTTCTATTTTTGCTCAGACCTGTTGTGGTTAATCCGACTAATTTAGCTGATCCTAAAATGTGGGCATATTTTTCTAGCCTAGCAATCTTTAGGTCCCTAACAAGCTTCTGGTACATGAAATTGTACTCGTCAAATTTCTTCCGGACCTCCGCTATAACCCGTAGCTTGAGCCGCTGATACATTGCCGGTCTAATGTGGTCATTAATCTCCCATACGTTTCTTGATATCATTGCCCGCCGAAGCTCATCCTCGCTAGCCATGAACGGAACTTGAACACGATATCTATGAGCCAAAGGTATCCAACGCCCTTTGAGAGAATCATCGAATTCGTCAGCCTGAAGAGTAGTCTGGAATTCGGCTTCCATTTCCTTTAGTGCCTCGTATTCGATATCGGCTTCTTCGTACTCATCAGACAGGTTATTTGCAACAATTATATGTGTGAATGAATCCCCAAGCCAATCAGACATTACTCCAGTAGGCTGCTCATCATCCTCATAGGTGATCCAACCAGCCCTATTGCTATTGAAACTGATTTCCTGCTCTTTAGTTATAGCCCCGTATTGGCATAGGGTTTCTGGTGTAAGAAGCTCGGGCTTCAGAGTTTCAAGCAAATCAATCATTTTTTGGGTAAGTTGCTCCTTCTGCGCCCGGGCTGAGCCAAGCTTTGAGCCTATTATCTGCTTCTTCATACGCATCCCAAGTTCAAAAATAGTGCGTTCTTTAATCTTTTGACGATCCTGGGTACGCCCACCCAATCTTACCACATTATCCTCGAATTCGAGAATCTTGGTCAGCAGTTGGTCTGTATGTGTCGTTAGCGGAAGAAAAAAAAAAACCCCCTTCTAATCCATGGTGTCTTCGTAGGATCTCACCGAGTGCATGATTAGTCTGACATGCAATAACAATTGGGGGATCATTCCGGTCCATATTCTTGATCATAGCTTTTAGAGCCTCTACACTGACCGTGGTTTTTCCTGTTCCAGGGGGGCCTTGAACAATTGCAACCCTATTTGTTAGGATAGTCTTCAGAGCCCGCAGTTGTGTCTTATCCATAGTACTCTGAATTGTCGTAGGCCAATCACGTAATATGTCAACTTCTTCAAGTGATTCCTTATCATGAACATCCGGAAAAAGCGATGACAGGTTAAGTGTTGGTGAGTTTTTTAGATAGTCCGGAGGGGGCACGTTCTGATTCAAAAAGCATATGTGTTCGTGAAGCAAAAAACTGAAATCATCACCAATATCAGCACGGATTCGAGAATTGAAATAAACACGCATGGAAAGTTTCGCAAAACCTACTTGTCCCCATTCATTCTCTGCAATGCCTTCAGAGTCCATTTATACGCTTCAAAGTATCCTTGTCTGGATTCAACCATAATAAAAGTCTCTGTAGAATCAAATTCGGTTTCGCCTTCGGTGAACAAAAGATCCACCTCGGGCATCGGCAGTTCTAGTCCAGCCTTTGGGCGTGCTGCGATCGTTGCCAGCTTTAAAGTCTTGAAATTGTCATTGGAAAGGCAGACCAAGGTTCCGGGAAGGAGGCGTTTAGAATTTTCCCAGCGAACTCTCTTACCCGCACGATTAAGAGAGAAAGACACTTTGCAACAGACGCCCATTGGGGCAAATGTTAAGCCTAGAATGCGAACCTTCAAGAAGAAGAGAAGGAAAAAAAAGTTAATGGCAGGCTCAGTTTTATAGGGCTCATATCGTGTAAAGGAATGACTAACGTGATCATAGACAGCAAGGTCATTTGTATCTTCTGCGTCTGGATATTGTCTCATATGGCACACGGCTTCCCTGAGACCGGCAAATGCATCCTCCTTCAAAAGCTCATAATGCGCTTCCAAGTAATCGTCGATAGAACTGTATGGACCGTCTATCACATTGATTGGGAGTTCAACTCGCTCGCGGAGCAATTCTGTAACCGAAGGAACTTCTGGACAGCATCGCCATCCATCGGGAGAGTTTTCAGTGCTCTCCATCTCAAACCTGTGTAGACAATGCGTTAGAATAATTTCAAACTGTAAAGCAAGGACATATCTGATATTACATTGCTACAAGCGGGTTCTTTGGGACACCTCTAGCCTGAGTTGGCGCCCCACCTCCAGTGGCGGGGCCCCAGGAAACGTTATCCTCATCGTCGTCGTCATCAGGAGCGCCCTCGATCTTTAGCGCAGGGAGCCCGTGCTTATCTCTACGTGGGTGTCCACCCCCATTTCTTGGGAGGAATTTGCGGCGAATGGCGGTTTTAGGACCGGGAGCGGTCTGCCAGCCTTCCACAGAGCCATTATCGGAAACGGATGCACGGTTACCACTATCAGTAGATTCGGCTTCATGGGTGGGTGTGACTTGAAAAGAACCTCGGTTCGGCGTCAGAGAAGCCAGTCGTGAATCTCCGCCAGAAGGGGATGTCGGGGGGATCCTCGTAGTGTGCCCAGAATCAGAGGAAGTATTAGATTGGCGTGGTCTATTGTTGTGTCCATTACCAGCAGGGCCATTTCCTCTGCGCTTAGCCATTGATGCAACTGTACGAGTATAGGTGCAAGACGAAATCCAAGAGATCCCTTCTAGGGATGGAAATTATTGATGTTTTTCAAGTTGAGGGTGTGAAGGTGTGAAAGTGAAGGCAGTGAGGGGGTGAGATGGTAAGAGGGAGGTTTGATGGAGGGACCGGTAGAGTGGATGGATGGGTAGGTGGGTGGGTAAGTGTGATAAGTTAGGTAGCTAACTTGGGTGGAGGAGGGAAGGCGGAGGGAGATGATGGTTTGGGGGTTCGGTTTGGGTTGATTCAGACCCCCCCGGAAGCTACCAGACAAGTCTCTGGGTGACCGGATTCAGGGAGCGGTTTCTTTTTCCCCCGGTTTTGTGACGTTCTGCACCTGCGAAACCTTGATGCGGGGATAAGTAAGTCAATCGATACTAATACAGAGTGTCTGTGTACCTTTCCTGGTAGGCCCACTTGCTGGATGGAGGGGAAGACGGCACCTGTTACGGTATCGAGTCAGTTACATGCAAACAACGACGCTTTCAAGGAAGGGTGAACGTTGGGGCCTTGGGGAGAAGAAAAAGAAAAGAAAAAAAAGAGAGAGATGATGATAGTGGTGATGAGTACAAATGTGCAATCTCTATTTAATGAGGTATGGTAGCTCAGTAACTCAATGAGATCAGAAGCACTCTCCAAAACATTAGGAGGATGTCAATGTGGGGTTAGCTTAAGGCCCACCTCTACCCCACCAGCGGTACAGAAAATACGGTGGCGTGCGTAAAATTCCCATACCCTTCCTTTGTATCATATCATACCTCAAGTACTAGTACAATATCTATCAGCAACAGCAGCAACAATAGCAACAGCAGAACATCAAGAGACCTTTAGGTAGCTGTCTTCAAAGGAAATTGTAAATTTTTACTGCACCCTGTTCTACTGAATAACAGAAAGAGAGGACCAGCAATGTGTTCCTAGGAGCTACCGGTAGTGCGGCAGTGCTTGGAAGGGTAACTTGTATTGGAACTCTCTATTCGATAAGGCCAAGCTAAATCGGGACCACGGCATGCGGCTCGGCTGCGTGAAGGATATTGGGTTGGTTGTGGTCTATTGTTTGGCTGTGAATCCTATCATATCCTCCTATCGTACCGGTACAGGCGGTCCACCCATCGGCATCAGACACCGGAATCCAGCTGAATTAGAACCTTGAGAAGTCAGGATCTGCTCCGCTTGTACCGCTTGTACGTACCGGTACTCTACCGGTACTCGAGCCCTACGATACCTGTTCCACCACTGTGCGCCAAGAAACGAGCAATCCTATCCTAGCGGTTGACCGGAGAAGCCATACCAGTATTCGTAGAATAAGTGAGCGGGAAGAATCGAAAATGAGACATTTTCCTTTAATCCCACTGCTCCGGTAGACTACGGTACAAGTACTACTATCACGATATTCAGCTCGCTCCCAGTGCATCGGCAAACTGCCTATTGCTTACCCGCCATTGCGCTCGACCGCGAGCAGATATCCCCCCATCTTCCCTCCCCTTCCTTTTTTTTATCCTTTGGCAATATCCGAGGTAGCCCCCCTGTCAAGAAGAAAGAAAGAAAAGAAGAAAAAAAGACCGCACTGTTGTACCAGTACTTCAGCACCTTGCTTGGTTTTGGATAGGGTGTGAAATAGCCGGAGGGCTTGGAAGATGGAAACCTTGTTTGGTTCAGATGATGAACCGGAAAAGGGCCCAAATGTGGAAAACGGCAAGTAATCCCCTTCCAAGGGCTAGACCGCCCCAAACTCTATGTCAAGGGCCATCCATACCATTGGCCCAACCTAACGGGTAAACACCCACAAAACATAAACAACCGACAAATATTCACACACACCAGCACCCAATTACAAAGACACAATGCTAAAATCCCAGATGATCGCTTCAGCTGCCTCTTCGGACAACGAGCAGGATGAGATCATGGAAGACCCCGAACAGGAAAATGACGACGACTCGGACGACGCGGGAGATGACGAGGAGGACGCAGATGGTGACGGTGACCAGGACGATCAAGCAGAGGCCGACGAGAATGAGGACGGAGATGGCGAAGGCGACGGTGAAGGCGATGGTACTTGCTCTCCCAGACTGACTCCCGCGTCGAGCTCCACTCGAAGCGATGCTAACTCCCCGACTAGATTCGCAGCAGCCCCCTCCCTCTCGGTCTACAACTCAGCCTCCGGTTCGCCCGCTTCCCACGTTGAGACCAGAAGTGAGGAATGCCATCACATACGAGATCACACCCTATGTCGCGGCCCCTCAATCTACGAGCATAAACGCCTTTTGCGCTACGCCTTGTATGCGCTGGGTGTTTACGGGGGGCAGTGATGGTTATATAAGGCGCTTCGACTGGTTTGGGAGCATCAATGGCAAAGTGCCCTTGACCGTCGCACAGCGTCACCCATTTGTCGATAGTGTCACAAGAGCTGGTGTTCTGTTGTCTTACTGGGAGAATGAAGAACCGACAGGTAGGGCCCTATGCGTGCGCAGCTTCACCGCTATGCTAAAGCGAACCGTAGTTGCCGGCAAGCCTCAGGTCCTTCATGTGCCAGAGACAACCGATGACCTAAAATTAAGCCCAGTCTACAGCCTAGCTGTTCAAAACCAGAGCCTATGGCTACTCAGTGGGCTTGAGGTTTACTCACTCCACAAAGGCTGAAATATATATATAGCTAACACCCGGCTTATCAGAGTGGTGGCATAAACCTCCAGTCGGTTCGACACGACGAAGGAAAAATCATAACTACACTTCGGAAACACAACTCAGCTGTTAGCGTGCTCACGCTCGCCAATGACGAGAAGTCGGTTCTTTCTGGAAGTTGGGATGGGATGGTCTACGATTGGGATCTAAACACAGGTCAAGCTCGGCGAGAATTTCCCTCTTCATCGGGGCAGATATCGAGTGTGGCCTTCCGACCAATTTCTGCCGAATGGCAAGAGATCAGGAACACCGCTCTAATTAACGGCGTATCCGGGGGTCGAGACCAGGGCTTATCCAACGGTGTCAGTACAAGTAATGGAGATGGAGACGAAGATGCCCCCGGAAGTCCCGTCGAGAGCACGAGAAGCTATGACAGTCTCTTTGGCGATGACAACGATATGGGAATGGGAGAAGAGGATGAGATGAGTAGGGCTATTGCCAATGGGCTTGGTAGCGATTCAGCCTCTTTAGAGAACGGTAGAGAAGACCAAAACACCAATAGTATTGGCGACACAATTATGGCCGACGACGTCACTAGAATACACACCAATGAGACACCTGGAACCAGGAACAGTTGTATCAATGGCGGTCTTGAGACTAATGGCTTCCTTCAAACTGCATCAGCTAACGGGCCGCTCTCTTCAACTGACCAGAACATGTTCCTAGCATCGTCCATGGATGGCACCCTTCGTATATGGGATATCAGAGAGCCCAATCCTGTAGCAGTCAGCACGCCCCCCAAAGGAGTTCCACCATGGTGCATGAACTCCTGCTGGAGCACCAACGGAAACTTTATCTATGCAGGGCGACGAAACGGCACAGTTGAGGAATTCGGTGTCCATAAAGGAATCGGCGAAGCAACGAGGACCATGAAGTTCCCCTTGGGGAGTGGCCCGGTGTCTGCGTTGGCCGCCTTACCAAACGGAAGGCATTTAATTTGGTTTGTCCCTAAACTTTTTCATTTTTTTTTCCCCCCTGCTCTCCAGAAAAATTCTTGGACTGACGAAGGACTGTCTCCTGTCTTCATAGCGCATCATTTGACAATTTACGATTATACGACCTCAGTGAGAATGCATCCAAGCACTCGACCGTACCCTTTTACATCATTCCAGGACACCACGGAGGCGTCATTTCATCGTTATGTATGTATTCCGCTGTACAGGCTACTGCCCCCCCCTTAACTAACAGCACTTAGATGTCGATACTACCGGCCAATACCTAATATCAATTGCCGGAAATAGAGGTTGGGAAGGCATAACAACAGAGGTCCTTCTAGGTTATGAGGTTGTAAGCGTATTATCGTGACAAGTTTTCCATTGCGGTATTACTCTACTTGGGTCTCGCGCTGTACAGTACAACAATAATATAACGAACGGCTAAACGACGCACAGCACTTATAATTCAATATTTGTGTTACAAATCGGGTCGAAACATTGCAAATACACATTGTATCTTTCTTTCTTTCTTTCTCGGAAACCAGTCCTTTTATAAGCACAGGACCCCCTACCCTCCATTCCAGTAGTAACCAAACCACCCAGCGGTTAATAGACAAACAAACAGGGGAAAGAGAACTCAATTTAACCCGTTATGACAATATTATGTCAGCCCCTAACTTACCTTCCCTCCTAAAACCCCAAACCCTCCTCCTCCTCCTCCACGAAAAACATCCAAAAGCAAATAATAGACCCATAAATCAACAACCCACCCGCCACTGCCATGGCCATGGCGGGAACCGTAATAATACCCGAATGCGCCAACACGCCCGGCAATGCTACGATAGCCCAAAATCATCGTCAGCCCCACCGCGCACACACACACCCTTTCCCAAGAAAAGCGTAACAAACCAATCCCCATAACCACCAGAAAGCCCGTCAAGAACCTGCCTAGGTCTATCACACCGATACTCTCCGCCCCGTCGGAGAAGATGGAGGAGGAGGAGAAAGAGGCGGCACGCCCACAGATGGCGTTAGGAAGTGGGGTTAGAAGATAGTTTGCTACTACTAGTAGTGGG
>PYWC01000066.1:501249-513674 GCA_003182015.1 Tuber magnatum
GGGGTTGGTGAGGTGAGGGTTGGTGAGGAAGATTTTATCGTGGGAATTGGTAGACTGGTGGATAAGGTTGGACGGGTGCCAGTAGGTTGGGATGAGATGGATGCAGCCGCCACCAGCTCGCAGGTATGATAGTCCACTGAACCAGCGCCCATACACTGGTGGTTGGCAGGTTGGTCAGCCGATCACGTGATTGTGTAATGTGTTTTCTCATTTTTCCTTTTTTTTTCCGTGAAGTATATCATAGAAGTCTGCAGCGATCGAACCGCTACCGTACAAGGTGAGCTTAGACTATCGGTAATGTAATTTCAATTGATGATGTGATAGTACTTTTAGTGGTAACGGTGCCAGGGTTCTTGCGATTATGTAACTGCATGTATTTGCCCGTCTTGCGGGCATGTCTATGACCTGCCCGACAAGCCCGACGCCAGAATTGAGCTAGCTTGTAAGATGCTACTAGCAAGTGATAAGCCAAATACCCTGCAGCTGTAGCTGTACAGGAATTTGAGGTTCTAGAAACATAGCTCTGTACAAGATGCAAGAAATATCAAACTAAAGGTATAAGATCTTCAATCAATCAATAGAAAGCTTACAGAGAACGGGAAATCTTCTATTGGTTCCTACTTAAGTACCTAGATAGGATAGAAATAAAAGCTCAACTTGGATGCTTACTAACTATGTAAACAATATCTTTCAACAAAATTACTTGATTCACTCTAATAATCTAACTACGTTTTTTGCAGTTAGTTTGTCTTGAATAGAAAGATTTCTTAAATGATAGTTTATCAAGTTTTAAGAAGAATTTCTATAATTTAAGATACTGTTTGGCATGCAAGAAGAATGATATTTTTTCTTTATAATATTATTTAATATAGGTACTGAAACAGTTTTATTAGCTCAGTCACATATTACTCTGCAGTGAGCAAATAAACCAGATCTTGTATTTCATAAGGCCTATTCTTATGAAAAGTCAACTAAAAATCAACGGATTAAGACCTAGTAGAACATATTGACAGAAGGTCAAACACAAGAGTGGAAAGTATTCTTTATGGAATTAGAGGAGAAAGGACTATTTAACAGCAGAGATATTGACAAACCATGTCTTCAATATATTTATATAGATATTATTTACTCTCATATTCATCAATTTGTAGTAGTACACAACTCTTACAGCATTCAGTGACAATGATTATAATGATACTATTTTCCTACAGGTCAACTATTTCTGATGTATCATTATCCTGAAAGTGCATGAGGTTTTAAAAAGTCAATCAATATTCATAAACTTTCTGCATTGGAGGCAGAAGTTGAAGATTTTAATCTTGATAAGTATCTGTCTGCAGATACCATACAGTTATACAGCAAATTGCTTTCAGCTAGCAGATTTCTAGCAGAATTCATATATAGTGATGCATGTGTCACAGCTACCTGACAGGGGTTCAATGGCATTGGGGTGTTGGTTGCACCTATAGAGAGCTGAGTGAGAATGGTTGTACCATGGTAGGAAAGGGTGGCTAGCGGAGGTTTTGCGTAATGGAACCTCATGGAAACTGATGGAAGATTGTGGCTGCATAGGGGGAAGGGGTTAGGGAGGTTAGAATTTGTCAGCAGAGGATTTTCCTTGGTTATATAAAGGAGTATGCCCTTTTAAGTTTTACTTTCTTTACACAACCTGGTAATTTCCTGTTTACACCTGTACTTAGGAATTACAACTTTGTTTCTTCTTCATGTCACCTGAACCTGTAAACCCTGACCCTGACCTCTGAGACCCTGTCCTTGAATGCATTGAGCTTGGATACAAATATGTCTTGTTTGTACACCTGCCTTCTCTCTCTTGTCCTGCCTGCCATGGTGTGCCTTGAACTATCTACCCTTGACCTCAAATGGACCCTGCCTATTACAGCATGGCATAAGGATGCATATATCTTTTCACAAGAAGAAGTGGCAGACTATATTAATAATGGTAATCAAGTATCATTATTTAATACTTCAATAGGTACTGAGAGCTGGATCTACACTTATAATGATCTGAAAATTCAAAATGTCAGAGCTAGGATCAAACCATGTTCTTAAATGATACTGATAATGAAAAATCAGAACAGGAAAGTGGGCCTATCAATTTAAGGGAGCAGACGGAATGCTCAGATTTATGAGCAAATGATAGGAATATCGGAAATATCAGCAAAAGAAAATGTTGTATCTAGTACATTAGTGTTGTATCCTGATATATGTGATATCGAGTTTGCATCCTCGGTGTCCTGTATATTCTAACATTGGTTGCAAGGCCCCTGCACACCAGGGTGACCTAGTACTATACCCCTTGTATCCGGTATCTTGTAACATTGGATGCAATACCTGCTCATATCAGGGTGAGCTAGAGGTGCTTTCCTACATTCTGGTAGATCCAGACGCGATATCGCATCTCACTCAAGCCCAGCCCATACCGTAATAGGGGCACACCTAGGAAGAGGGATCCCAGGGTTGTGACCCTACTGAACAACTACAAACTTAGCGCTAAAAGTTTATACAGATGTAAGAGTAAAGTAAGCAGTAAAACTTAATATCGTTAAGCCTGACACTGCACTCAATTGAGGTCTCGAGAGGATTGATTGTTGGAGTAGGAGAGTTCTTGCATAGACATTCAAGTAGGTTTATCTTATGCCAGAACCTCCTCCATCAGTTTACTCCAACAATTTGAGCACACCCTTCTCTGCTAAGGGTGGTCCGACACGTCTCCTGGTACACCTTTCGGGCATGCATGTGTCGACACATTTTAGGCAGCATTAGCCTTGTATGGTTATCGTTTCTGTAACTGGTATGGGTACTACATTGTTTTATGTTTGGTTTCACAGTATCGTTTGATACTTGTATTGTTTCGTGTGCTATCGGTTGATACAGACATTGTTTTATGTTTGGTTTTACTGGATCATTTGATACTTGTATTGTTTCGTGTACTATCGGTTGATACACACATTGTTTTATGTTAGGTTTACAGTATCGTTTGATACTTGTATTGTTTCGTGTGCTATTGGTTGATACACACATTGTTTTACGTTTCGTTTCACAGTATCGTTCGATACGTGAATTGTTTCGTGTGCTATCGGTTGATACACATATTGTTTTGCAATATCGCTCGTACTGGAGATAAGCAATATGCTGTATTTAAAGACCGCTGATTTCCACAATGGAAACAGCAGACTTCGACAGAGAGTATTTGTAACGTGTTCGGGCCAGGCCCTAGTCACGTAGCGGTACGATAGGACCAGATGGCTTTGTGGTCAACACAAAGCGAGCACTGCTTGCTAAAGGAGGCTTCGAACGGGGTGTAATAGGAGATCAAAGAAGTAACCGTTCAACCAAGTATATTTTAAGAATACTGTCTATCGAAGTCTGCTGTTTCCATTGCGGGAATCAGCGGTCTTTAAATACAGCATATTGCTTATCTCTAGTATGAGCGATATTGCAAAACAATGTGTGTATCAACCGATAGCACACGAAACAATTCACGTATCAACTGATACTGTGAAACCAACCATAAAACAAGGTGTGTATCAAACAATAGCACACAAAACAATACAAGTATCAAACGATACTGTGAAACCAAACATAAAACAAGGTGTGTATTAAACAATAGCACACAAAACAATACAAGTATCAAACAATACTGTGAAACCAAACATAAAACATTTTGCATATCAACCGATAGCATACGAAACAATACAAGTATCAAACAATACTGTGAAACCAAACATAAAACAAGGTGTGTATCAAACAATAGCACACGAAACAATACAAGTATCAAACAATACTATGAAACCAAACATAAAATAACCTAGTACCCGTACCGGTTACACTCCCAAAATAAAATAACAATTTCACCAAATAAAGTAACCTAAGGAATCCTAATAGCCGGTAACTCCGCTATTCTCCTGAAAGTCCCCTTAGGACCCATCCGCATCGTTATCGCTATTGTGCAGCAATCTCAAGTTGTCCGGCAACATCCATTCCGCACCTTCCAACCATCTTTCCAGACACTCCCTACATGGCGCTCCATGCACAAAGCAACCTGACTCCCAGTAGTGTGGCAGGTACACAAAATTCCGCACTATCCTGTCCTCCCACTCCTCCATCTCGACATCGATTCGTCCGCAATCTTCGCATTGATCGATATAACTTATCTTCCAGTATGCCTCTTCTGGAATAATTTCTCGGTAAAGCAGGTACCCCAGAATGAGGTCTCGTCCTCTTATGCTGACTTCTGCGTAGGTTGACATTTTGTTTCTTTTCGCGTAAGGGTAAGTTTGTAATAGGGGGAAGGATTTTGTTCAAGGTTAAAGGTTTTTTGGAGTCTGGTAGTATGATCTGTTTTCTTCGGCGGTTTTAGAGGGCTGGTGGTTAGTATTTATGTTACGGTGGTGACCTTGCTTAGGTGTTGGCCTCGCTTATGTGTTGGCTTCGCTTAGGTTTTTTAGGAAAAGGGGTGTTGCTTAATTTCGGTTTCTTCCGTCCCCATGCAATCATCACATTTTTCCGTGCTCAGGTAGCACCCACTACCGAAACGGAAAAGATCTGACACTGATCCTCCTCAGATTCGTCCCGTCGATTCTGTTGTTATTTCTAAGCATTTGTTGCAGATGTGTATGAATAGTGGGTGTGTAAGGTATCGTCTAGGGATAATATCACAGTTCACCAACAGTCCCATTAGATGATGCCGTAGTCTCCAAGGCACTTGCTCATAGTTTGACATCGTAAGGCTGTTGGATGGAGTGTTTTTTTCTTTTTCGCTATTGCTAGTACTCCGCCTCGGCCAGCCAGGCTAGATATGCCGCTTCATCTTCCATTACCCGATTTTCATCTTTGCTGCTTTCAAAATTGCTCTCGAAGTGGGCTGACCAAAATCCGTCCTGTATCCCTTGGTCCATGTCTGGCCGCAGGTGTTGGATTTCTGGTAGGGTTGGGCTCCATGCCACTGTCACATGGTTTATCGTAGGAGGTAACTCGTCCTCCCGTTTGTTCTCTTCCCACCATTGATTAACCACTTCCATCGCATTTTCCAATCCCTCAAGGGGTTCCCAGCTATTTTCTGTTTCCGGGTACCCCACCCATTTCACTAGGAATTGGTCACGGTCATATCGTCTTCTGTGGTCTCGTATGGTTTCCACTTTCCATTCCGGTTTCTCGTTTACCACGATTGGGGGTGGTTTTGCGTGACTCCTGGCAGGGAAGGAAAAATCATCATTAGGGCGGTATCTTTTCACGGTGGATGCATGGAATGTCACTTCTCGGTTTCTGTACATTCTGCCATCCATCTCTACCGTGTAATTTTGTGTATGCTCGTCGTATTCGATTATCTTGAATGGTCCACGCCAACGGGGTTGGAATTTCTTGCTACGTCCCGATTCGGTTGCGAATAAACTTCCGTATACCAGTAACAGATTACCCTTTCCTATCGGTGTATGGTGTCTGCGTAGTTTTGCTGCCGTTCTTGTGCTTCTAAATCGTGCCATTTTAATTGCATTAAATGCTGCATTCTGGATTGCTTGGTCCCTGTTTAGTAATTCGTCGGCAGCCGGTACTGCCGAGTTCTTGAAGTTTGCTAGGGGCAGTAGCGGGTAATTCTTTCCGTAAATAGCTTTATATGGTGGCATGCTAAGGGTTTCTGACCATCCTACATTCAGCTATGCTGCTGTCTCTGGTATGGCATCAAACCCATTGTTTTGTCTGGCATTGACTAGGTTTCGGAGAGCTGTTTTCAATTCTCGAATTTTCCTTTCGACCTGTAAATTCATATCATGATAGCCTGGTGCCGCCTTGATATGTTCAATGCCTAACGATCAACACTGTTGTCTCCACACATGTGACTCAAATCTTGGGTCCGTATCGCTTACTAGAGATGTTGGGTAGCCATGGGGTGTAAACATTTTGTTGCACAGAAGTTTCCAGCTTGTTATTGCCGTTACTTGCTTTGTTGTAGGTATAAGCCATGTGAATCCTGAAAACCTATCCATCGCAACTAGGATCGTGTCGTATTCCCATGAATTGTGGAAGGGTCCCGTAAAGTCAATGGCTATTGATTCGAAGATTTCTGACGGCAGGGTAATTGTCTGAGCTTTTCCTTCTGGCAATTTTGTAGGCTCCTTATTTATTTGGCATGTGTGGCACTGGTTCACATACACTCTAAAGTCCTTCCGCATTTCAGGCCAAAATAGATACTCCATTGCGTACCGCAAGCTTCGTTCAACACTGTGGTGGCCTTTGTTGTGAATTTCGCTAATGACATATTCTCTTAACGTCGTATTTCAGTATGCGGGGCCTTTTGGGACATACAGGCAGTCTTTCCTGTATCTGGTTTTTGTGTATAGCATTCCGTTTGCAATCTTGTAAGAGGACAAGTCTCCTGCGGAGTTCATGTTCTCATTT
Source organism: Tuber magnatum (assembly GCA_003182015.1). NCBI lineage: Eukaryota > Fungi > Ascomycota > Pezizomycetes > Pezizales > Tuberaceae > Tuber > Tuber magnatum. The sequence continues at coordinate 507,667 of PYWC01000066.1, forward strand.
ACCTTCTTCCAAATTGGTTCTTTCCGGTATGCTGCTACCATGTGTGCTCGGAACATTCCGATCATTTCATTGACTGTTTGTAAGGTGTCGCGTTCGTCTTCTATCTCGTTTCCACTGGTTGTCGCAGGTAGGTCTTCCTCCTTGTTGTCTTCCAAGACATCATATAGCGCGCACCGGTATTCTGTCATCGTCGGGCGCATTACTGAGACTATTGTCTCATTGGTAAGGCTTTCTAGCCGTTCCGCTCGTCTAATCAGTGGTGGGCTATCAGGTCCTGGCATTCGGAAAGCCGCTATTGTCGCAGCCGTAAGGCTTTCTATTCATTCTGGCTCTGGCATTTGGAATGCCGGGGCTTCTGGGTTTAGCAGTGCCAGAATTGCATAAGATCTGGGGGTCGGCTGGGCAAGGGTGGACGGCCCTTCTCCCGCACTAGTTGGTCTTCCACCGATCGGTTGTTGCCATTCCTAGTCATTAATTTTGGGGGACTCCGGAGGGCTCGGGTCGATTTCTGTATTTGGGGGGCTTGGTCCTTCATCAAGAGGGTAAGGGGTCGACCTTCCCCGTCGTCTAGGGTGGTTGTTCATGAATTTGATCTCAGTTTGATGATATGGACAGTGGTCCACGTAACAGTGTGAGTAGTGCAGGGTGCTATGTGGGAGTTCTTCCAGTGGTGTACTTCGCAGAGTACACTGGTCACCCCAATCGTTTCCTGCAGTGATTGAGCAGGGGCTTTCGCGCGGTACCGGCGCCTCATTGGGGTACGCAGTATAGGAGAAAGGAGGGGAAGTAGGGGAGAACTCATGCATGCCTCCATTGTGTTTGATTCTTGCTCGTAGACTGTATTATCCGAGATGTCATCCGATTCCTTCGTATAATCGTTGACATAAAGTGGATTCAAGTCTGATTCTCCCTCGTATACCCGGGAAAGGGCATCAGCTAAAGAGTTCGTGCTTCCTGGTGCGTAGACTATTTTTGCGTCATGTTTTCCTAAGGCACTTAACCATCTCACCTGCTTCCTGCTAGGGTTCTTTGCCGTTCACAGAGGTGTTAAGGGTTGGTGGTCTGTGACTATCGTGAAGGAGTTTCCCATTAGTATATTGTGGAACCGATTAAGCGCTTTCAGTATTGCTAAGGCCTCTTTATTGGTGGTCCCATAGTCCATTTGAGTGCCGGTGAACTTTCTGCTGTATAACGTGGCTGGTCGTGCCGTCTCATAAGTGGGTCCCTGTCCTACCCATGCTCCAACTCCTAAATCTGAGGCGTCTGTAACCAACCAGATTGGTTCCTCGCTTCATATGTCTATTGGTCGCATGACTTGGTGATCGATGATTCGCTTTCGGACCATATCAAATGCGGTCTGGTGGGTCGTTGTCCATACGAATTCGGCATGTCCGGTTAAGTCGGTTAGCGGTGCTGTCCATGTAGCATGGTGTGGGAGAAACTGGGACACATAATTCACTATTTCTAGGAATCATTGCAATTCCTTCTTGTTTTTCGGTGTTTCCCATTCTGCAATGGATGATATTTTCTGGGGGGAGGCATGGATCCCCTCGTTGTCCACTACGTGTCCTAATACTTCCAGTTTGTCAGCAAAAAGTACTGACTTCCTTTTGCTCGCGTAGAATTTTGCTTTTCTGAGCCGCTCACATACCTGGTGTATGTGTTGTTCGCGTTCCGCTAATGTGTCTGAAAATATGAGGATGTCATCAATGTATACCCATACAGAATGGTGTAAATATTCGCTTAGGAGGTCCTCCATTATCTGCATAAATGTTGCTGGTACATTCATGTCTCCTTGTAGCATTACTTTGCTCACAAATCCTCCGAATGGGGTTTTGAATGAGTTGAACTTAACACTGTCCTTGTCCACTCGTGTTTGGAAATATGCGTCGCTTAGGTCAATCTTACTGCTGAATTTTCCTCGTCCTATTCGGTTAAGGATCTGCTGTTGGTTTGGAATCGATGGACTATCCATGATCGTGTCATCGTTCCTTACTTTCAGGTCCACCAGGGGCCGGATCCTTCCGTCTGATTTGGGTTGTACAAACATAGGTGCTGCTCCGGGAACCTCCTGTCGTACAATTACTCCATCTCGTAATTTCTCGTTTATCCAGTTCATGAGTTTCTCCTTGTAGGCTTCCGGGATCGAGTATGTTGGTTGGTTGCGCAGGTTAGTGGGATCTTTTAGCCGAATGTGGTGACTAATCTTACACACTGGGGGTAGCGTTTCAGAGAGCTTCTCCAGGAATACATCCTTGTATTCTTCCAACAATGTTTTTGTGGTGGTGTCTGACACAGCACCTCGGAATTCCCCGCTTGTTGGTTTGTATAGTACACGTAGTTTGTCGTCGGGAAATTCCACTCCTGTATCCCCACACCTGATAAGAGCCTTATGTCTTTTGAGGAATGGCATTCCAATCAGGGCGTCGTATTTTGCCAAGTTCCCTACCAACATCTCCTGATTTGTCCATTACTTTATCCAGATTCCTATGGTCAGTCCACATTTCTTGTGGCTTGAAGAAAGGGATCCTTTCATAGCCATATTGACTGTTGTTGGTTGGGGTAGAGGCTCCGTAGGGATGCCATGGGCAGAGATAAAGGTGGCGCTAATTATGTCGCAGCCGATTGTTCCTGTGTCGAATAGTACCTTTGCGGGGTGGCCTTCTATGTGAATCGTTCCTTCAAGAGCATCACGGGGCCTGATTGCCAACATTGGTTGTGTTCGCAGGCTTTCCATTTCCACTTAGTTAATTTCTACTTCGTCATATTTGGTTGCTTCCATGTGGTTTGTGCTAGCCTCTCGCTTAGCGGCCTTCTCTTTTCCCTTTCTGAAATCGCAAACTTTTGCGTAGTGCCCCTTTTTTCCGCATTCGAAACAGGTGCCTTCATTGCGTTGTTTCTGCTTCTTGCCTTTCTTGTCCAGGGAATTTTTTCAGTATGGTTTATCCTTTTTTGTATTATCCTGCGATGATGATCCTTTACTGTTCTTTTGCTCTGGTACATTGGTTCGGTAAACTCCTGTTTCATACAGGATAGCGTCCTTCCGTTCGGGCCACTTGACTATCTTATCGAAGGTATCATCCTCCTCTTCCATGGGTTCTACCTCCTGTCATAGTCTGGGATGCATTGCTTCATACAATCTTTGTCGCAGCATATACTGAGACTCTGTCCCGCTAGGCAATCGTCCATGATACATCAAGAGGTCCGTCACAACCAGGGTTATCCTTTCTGTTTTGCCATTTCGTACTTGCTGGATATCCTTGAACCTTTTGTATAGTTCTTCTGTGTTTCGCGAGGATTGGAATCTCTCTCTCAAGTACTTTATCCAAGTCGTTCCTTGGATCCTTTCCCCACTCTCATAGTGGTTCATTGCTTGGTGGTATGTTTTCTCTGCTTTTCCGGTGCAGAAGCTTCCGAAGTACGCTCCGCTTCCTTCCTTGGTTTTGTCGACTCCATGTAGGGCAAGGTATTGAGAAGTTGTTATAACCTATCAGTCTAATACTTCAGGTTTTAAGTCGTCTTTTCTGCCCGAGAATGAGGGTGGCAGTGGGAGTTTGATTTTTGGTCCTGTTCACCCGGCCCCTGGGCCGGGCGCTCCAGCGGATTCACCTTCGGACATTTTGTGTTCGGACTCTTTGTTACTCGAGCCGTTGTCTGACAAGCTTTCTGGATCGTCGCTGGAGTTTTCGTCTGGTGGCTGCCTTATTACCGATTGATCTGATGCTTCTTCATTGTCTTGTTCCTTTCTAGGTGTCCTGACAGGTATGCTATCTTTCTTCGGTAGTTGCGCCGGTGCCTTTCCTTTGCTGGGGCTGAGGGGAAATAGCCCAGAAATGCTCGTTGCTGCCTTTGCTAATTCGTCAGTTGATTCGCTAAAGGTCTGCTTGGCCAAGTCTCGCGCTAGTTGTCGTTCTGCTTCNAGTATGAGCGATATTGTAAAACAAGGTGTGTATCCACCGATAGCACATGAAACAATTCGCGTATTAACCAATACTGTGAAACAAAACATAAAACAATTTGTGTATCAAACAATAGCAGATGAAACAATACAAGTATCAAATGATACTGTGAAACCAAACATAAAACAATGTGTATATCAAACAATAGGACACGAAACAATACAAGTATCAAATGATACTGTGAAACCAAACATAAAATAACCTAGTACCCGTACTGGTTACAGTATTCTTAAAATATACTGGGTTGAACAGTTACTTCTTTGATCTTCTATTACACTGCATTCAAAGCCTCTTTTAGCAAGCAGCGCTCGCTTCATGTTGATCATCAAGCCATCTGCTCCTATCATACAGCTACATGACTAGGGCCTGGCCCGCACACATTACATTTTTTTAACCTCAGCAAGTGGTTAAGAAACCTGCAGTGACCTGGTCTGATCAACATACGAAAAGTCTAACAGCGAAGCTAGCATCGGGGAGCGGCAGAACCGCGAAGGGTTCGGCTGCGCCAATGCAACACCATTGAGTCACTGGGGACTCGAAGTGGGAAGTACATCCCGCGAGCAGGCCTTACCGACAAAAGGAAACCCAAGAAACCAAAAGTGCCAAAGAGCAAATTCTCAATCGATGAAGCAGAACGACAACTAGCGTGAGACTTGGCCAAGCAGACCTTTAGCGAATCGACTGACGAATTAGCAAAGGCAGCAACTAGCCTTCCTGGGCTATTTCCCCCTAGCTCTAGTAAAGGAAAGGCACTGGCGCAACCAGCGAAGAAACATAGCATACCTGTCGGGACACCTAAGAAGGAAGAAGACGACGAGGAAACATCAGATCACTGAGTAGTAAGGCAGCGACCAGACGAATTCCCCAGCGACTCTACAGAAAGCTCATCAGACAACAGCGCGAGTGACAAAGAGTCTGAACACAATATGTCCGAAGGTGAATCCGCCGGACTGTCCAGCCTAGGGGCCAGGCAAACAGAACCTAAAATCAAACTTCCGCTGCCAGCCTCGTTCTCAGGCGAAAAGGACGGCTTAAAACTTGCAGTATTTGACCGGTGCATTGTAACAACCTCTCAATACCTGACCCTACACGGAGTGGACAAAACCAAGGAAGGCTGCGGAGCATACTTTGGAAGCTTCTGTAGCGGGAAGGCAGAGGAAGCTTACTACCAAGCAATGAACCACTATGAGAGTAGGGAAAAGGTCTGAGGAACGACCCTGATAAAATACTTCAGAGAGAGATTTCAATCCCCGCGAAACACAGAAGAACTATACAAAAGGTTCAGGGATATCCAGCAAGTACGAAGTGGCAAAACAGAAAGAATAACCTTGGTCACGACGGATTTGTTAATGTATTATGGACGATTGCCTACTGGGACGGTGTCTCAGTATACACTGCGACAAAGATTGTATGAAGGAATGCATCCCAGACTACGACAGGAGGTAGAACCAATGGAGGAGAAGGGTGATTCCTTTGATAAGATAGTCAAGCGGGCCAAACGGAAGGATGCTATCCTGTATGAGAGAGGACTTTACCAGACCCACATACCGCAGCAAAAGAACAGTAAAGGATCATCATCGCGGGATAATACAAAGAAGGATAAACCATCCTGCAAGGATTGAAAAGACAAGAAAGGCAAGAAGCGGAAACAAGACGAGGAAGGCACATGTTTCGAATAGGGAAAAAAGGGTCACTACGCAAAGGATTGCTATTCCAAAAAAGGAAAAGGAAAGGCCGCTAAGCGGGAAGGTAGCACAAACCACATGGAAGCAACGAGATATGACGACGTGGAAATTGAGTCAGTGGAAATGGACAGCCTGCGAATGCAACCAACGTTGGCAATCAGGCCCTGTGATGCTCTTTGTAACGGGGGCCCCCCTAGGAAGATGGATCCCAAGGTTACGACCGCACTGAACAACTTCAAACTTATCGCCAAAAGTTTACACCAATGTAAGAATAAAGAAAACGGTAAAACTTAATATCGTTAAGCCTGACGCTTCACTCAATTAAGGTCTCGAGAGGATTGATTGTTGGAGTAGGAGAGTTCTC
>PYWC01000066.1:528103-543706 GCA_003182015.1 Tuber magnatum
GCCGGGGCATTACACAACCCAAACGGCATGACCGTGTATTCATACAGTCCATATCTGTACCGGAAGGCTGTCTTCCATTCCTCACCTTCTGCCATCCTCGGAAAGTAGTAGCCGTTCTTCAAGTCCAACCTGGTGAACACAACGGCTTTTCCTAACCTATCTCGCAGTTCATTCATCAACAGTAGACGGTACTTACGCTTAACCGTGATTTTGTTTAGCCCTCGACAATCTAGTACCAGTCTTAACGTACCATCTGGTTTTGGCATGAAGAGGATAGGGGCTGCTGCCGAGGAACTGGATCGCCGTAGCTTTCCTGTTCGTAGCGTGTGGTTGAGATATTCCCGCAGTGCCTTAAGCTCCTTTTCCGATAAATGATAGATAGGCCCAAACGGAGGTTGAGTTCCGGGTTGCAACTCAATGGTATGGTCATACTATGAGCGCTCCGGCAATGCCTCAATCCGTTCTTGACTGAAGATGTCCCCGTAGTACTTATACTCACAGAGTAGCTTGACGGTAATGTCAGCACCTTCCTCAGTGGAGAATTGTACAATTCCCAACAGATACACATTACTAGGGTCTTCAGCTAGTAACTCTTCATCGGACATGAACACTAACCACCCCTGCCCTGCCAGGCAGTTAGCCTTGCAGAAATCTGAGTGCTACATTAGTGATCCGGTTTTCCAATCTATGTCGGGGTTATGGTCTTTCAACCAAGACATAGGTAGATACCTGTTGTAACGACCCAGCATACATGAGCTATGGTAGCCGGAACCTACACCCATACAGGTAGCCCGGAGGCGAACTGGTAGGAACCGGCAGGCAAGTGAGTACTTGACCTACGGAGACCCGATGGCCCGGGCTCCGAGATGAGCAGACTTAGTGGACACAAGTATTTAGGTACATGGCTACGCCCAAGGTTGGTGTCAGCGTACTTAGGGACCTATGAAGGGCCAATACACAGCTAGGCTGGGTAACTAGAGAAAGGCCGAGTGTGTCTATCCCCGGAAGTGGGATAGACAGGGTAACAGGAGAAAATCCACTTGTCCACCGGACAAGATTACCCTACCCTCAGAACAGGGTTACCCTGCCTTGAGGCTTGGATTACCCTGTTCAAGGGCCTGAGTTACCCTACCTGCCAATACGAAGTCCCTCGGGGAGTTTGGGAAAAATGACTGGAATGTTTGTCACACGAAACCATGCATAATACTGGAATCTGGGGTTCCGGGAGATGCTATTGGGCGAGCTACGCAGCTACGAAGAAGCTGTAAATTGAAGACATTATTCCTATCATGCCCCTCCGGCCCCGCCTTGAGGCCCGGACGTCATGGGCAAACGGTTGCGTAGTTGTGTGCAGTCTAGCAAAGGAGGATCTTTGCAGACCCGCTTGCAACACCGTATACGTTGCTGCCGTCCGGTCGACCGTAAGCTGTTCGCAGGATATATAAGGGGGCATAGGGTGGAAGGTGGAGTACCTCCTCCAAGTTGTTCGGAGTAAAACGGACCAAAACTGACGGAGTTAACGGGAGTTAACCGTGGGGGTCCCGAAGGTAGTCCCGGGTGGTGCCGGGACGACTGGGAACGTTTTGCACCTACCACGCCCAAGGATGTCCCCAACGCCATAGGCTCTGAGAGGGAAGTGCAGAGACACTAAAAGCATGATTCCTACCGCAGGTAAGGTGTATCCGAGGTAGTGGTCATGGGTAGCGCCCATTGGATCACTCCTGGACCACCGTACCCTGCGGAAGACACCGGAAGCCCGAGACTCGTAAATAGTAGATAGATAAACCGCTCACGGTAGCTTCCGGCGTCAAGAAGAAATCAACGCGCATGGGAAGGGTGTCATAGATAGTCTAGTTCAGCAAGGGGTCTTGACAGTTAGCCACTGGCAAGTCCCCGATGCGCAGAGGTTTTCACTCCGGCGGGCAGAATGGAAATGCGCCGCAGAAACGATATGCACATATGGTGAACGCCGACTAGAGCGGGTCGACACATACATGCCCGAAGGGGGTGTCAGGAGACGTGTCGGACCGCCCTTAGCGGAGAAGGGTGTGCTCGAATAGTTGGAGTAAACTGATGGGGGAGTTTCTGGCATAAGATAAAACTACCTGAAAGTCTATGCGAGAACTCTCCTACTCCAACAATCAATCCTCTCGAGACCTTAATTGAGTGAAGCGTCAGGCTTAACGATATTAAGTTTTACCGTCTACTTTACTCTTACATCTGTGTGAACTTTTGGCGATAAGTTTGAAGTTGTTTGGTGCGGTCGCAACCTTGGGATCCATCTTCCTAGGGGTGCCCCCGTTACAGTATATCGTTAAGCGAGCTCCTCGCTTAACTCCTCTCCTGATTAATTGTTTTTCGACCTTCGGCACTGACCTTGCGTGAATACTGGTAACCTTGTCTCGAACAAGTAGCCCAGGGTGGAAAGCGCAATGGCTAGTATCGAACGTCGACCTAGAATGGAATCCAACTCGGATTCAGACCTTGACCTTGACGAGAACTCCGCCAACACATTTCGTGCTTCGGTGTTCGCGGACGTCCGCGGTATTGAATGGGACGGTCACCAATTGCTCCTGGAGGCCGCCCCTATTCAACTACCTGATGAATGTGTTGATCTTATGATTACAGACCCTCGCGCTGCGGCGCTTTCGTTCTTCCAAGACGCCGCCCTCGTCCACAACATGCTCCCTCCTCCACCGCAAGGAGTACCCTTTAGCGAGTTCTCCCGCGAGTTCGTCGAACCTTACATCGTCCGGGAGGTATCCAAGTCGATTGAGGATGCGAAGCGGGAACTGAAGAACTGGAATGCCCAGCAGCAGCAGGTGTTCCGTAAACAGATTACTACGGCAGCGGTGGAATGGATGAAGGTACAGCAGGAGGCATACCTGCGAATGTTAAGAGACCAGAAGGCATTGAAGGATCGTATGGCAGCGCTGGAAAGGGCCTTCGCGGGAGGTTATAGTATTGATGCTGAGAATGACGTACTGATGATAGAGGCGGCGCCCCCACTCCCACTTGTCCACACGAAGCTGGAGAACTTCGGGATGGAACTGGCTATGAGAGCCCGGGATGAACAGTGGAGGGCGTACCTAAGCCCCGTGGGCATACGGATGTTGGAAAGCCTCAAGGGGGAAGGATACAGTTATACCTCGTCCTTCACAAGAGCATCAACAGGCTCGCTGTCTGTCCCCTCCTCGATCGCCCGCAGTCGTTCAGGAAGTCCGGCGATTGGACCAACCGATGGGCGTCGGGTTAAGAAAAGGACGTCCAAGCCAAAGGGTATCACAGCACCAGATACACCTGACCCTACTCCTCGGCCGACCCCCGCTCCCATTAACCCCCCTGCAACACCGTCGGTTGCAACTCCCGTACCTCCTATTGCTGCCCCAAGACCCACACCTTTACCAGTTTCATTGCCCCCTCCTGATACCTTCCCTGTCGCAGCTTTCCCGCCAACAGTATCGGCTACCCCAGGGTACCGACCGCTGCGTGCGGCTTCACCTGGATTCTTTGAACAGGTCAGGCGCCAGGAAGAGCGAGCACCCATGGCTCCATCACGAGGGACTCCGATCCCCGGACCTGGGACACCCGCTCGTTCCGTTCCTTGGGCACCCGTGATTCCTTCTGCCCCCTCAAAACCAACTCTTCCCTCCATCCTCCCCACGATCACTAGTGGTGAGTCGGACAGCCAAGACGAGTACTGTCTGTCGGGCTGCAAGTCGGAAGAAACCCGTATGGGGTGGATTCATTACCACACGTACGGGTGCAGGAAGGGACCACGGACCCCGGTAAGGCACCGAAGAAGACAGAAGGAGGGAGACGGACGACCAACATGTGGGTACTGTGGGTCATGGAGACACGCGGGGCCCCCAATGCAACCTTTGAGTTGTCCAGAGCTTCAGTCGTTTCTGGCGATGACTCAGGCGGCTCCGAACCCAACTCCTGAGAGTGGGCAACGACCTGTTCCACCACCGGCATCAGTACCATCAGGGGCTAACCCCCCCGAGGATGGGAATCAGGATGGCCAGGAGGAAAGGTTTGATGGGTATGATAGACCCCGCGAGACCCCAGGTGGAAATACCGGGGGTAGTGGAGGTGGAAATGGACCACCTGTCGGTGGTACTACGGGAGCAGGTGGAGATCCTGGGGACTCTGACCATGATAGCTCGGATGATGATGATGCCGATTCTCTCCCCGACTTGACCCCTTTTCTCGGCGCTCGCAAGGATGACTGGAGCGACGAGAAGAAACGACGGTGGGACCGCCGTGCTAAGAAGCTGTCAAGGGAACTACGGAGTAGGGCGGCTGCACGACCATCATCTAGACAACGGCAGAAGAAGCCGGAAAAGCTGAGCGGCATTCCGGCGTTTAAGGGAAAGGTCACCGAACTCGCCAGCTTCTTGACGCTGGTAGAGGTTAAGTTCGAGTACTTTGCTGGGTGCAGGTTGACCGATATGGACAAGGTAAACCTGGTGATCCCCCTTCTAGAAGATACTGCCCGAACATGGTATCTTGGGCTGCACTCCCACATCAATAAGGAGGCAGCCAAGCGTACCGGAGTTCCAGTTAATAACAGTAACCCGTTAAGAACGTGGAAAGGATTCCGGGAACGGCTTGAACGGAGTTTCGGCGGTGACCAAGCGGAACGAGACCGATCCCTCCTTGAGTGGCGAGACCTAGTGATGAAGCCACATCACATCGATGAGTACCTGGACAAGATAATTGACTATATGTATAAGCTTAGCTATACAGACCCTGTGCAGGTACGAGATAAGGTACGGTCGGGCATTACTCAAGAAGTGAGGAACGCGTGGGCACTGAAGGAGCCCCATCCCACCGACTTGAACGACTACCTTGATCTTCTTCGGAAGGTTGGACACACACTGGAAGACAACACCCGGTTCAGCAACCGAGTTATCCACCCTGTCCAACGGTCTCAACCAACGGACAAGAAGGAGGATAGGTCCTCAACTTCCGGAAGGTTTAAAAAGAAGGATAAAGGTTCGGGCAGACAGAACCAGCGGTCTGCCAAACCTACTAATTTCAATGCGGGGAAACAGGCAAAGCCGGGGACTTCTGAGTATGCCCTGGCGCATAAGGAAATCCCGTCGACTTTGACCGAACGTCGGAGAAAGCACAACCAGTGCACCAAGTGTGGACAAACGGGTCACTTTTGGAGAAAGTGCACCGCGACGTCCCCAGTCGTTAGTTCGTCCAAACAGGCTCGTGGGTTGAAACGGTCAGCCCCGGTAAGCGAGCCCTCAGGTACGGACAAGCGACTAAAGCGCATTGAAGCGCCACCTCCGGCTACCTCGTCAAAGATACTTGAAGTCCGACAGGCATCACCTCAGATTATGGAGGTTGATACTGACGGCTCAGAATAGGTAAGACCCCATTCTGCGAAAGGTATAACCTTAATAACCTGTATCCATAGACCCCTGCGGGATGGATGAAAAGGAGCCCCGGAAGTGGCTTCTGGGATGGGTAAGTACCCCTCTACTGCATGAACGACCCTGATGCTGACTACACCCAGGTGGTGTGGGCAGATAGATGTTGAGGGCCGTGTGCGGTGGACAGGGCGATCTCTCCTTTGTGGGCTTTCAGGTTATTTCCTTTGTTCTAGTTATTTGTATTTCTTTCAGGATTTCTTTAGTGGGACGGACAAGTCATAGGACATTATTTTCGGTTGAGGCTGGGAGAGATCTCGCTCGCGGAGACGCTCGACATTGGGGAAGCAAGGTTGCTTCGCTTGGAACCGGTCCAACAGCGGACTTCTACCCACCTCGGGAAAATTTGTTATGTTTAGTACAAGCGGGATTAGTTCAGGCTGGACTTGATTGAATAAATGATACTATGATCAAGTTTACCTGAGGAGGGTTTAGTACCCGAAATCATGCTGGCGTGATAGTAAACACCCTAGCTATTGATAAAACGATTCCCAATCCCTTAACGTTTACCGACCCGTTGTGGCCGCTCTTGTGTCGAAAGGCAAGAGATCAGAATTAGTAAGCCAAGATGACTAAGTCCCTAAGACAAGTGAAGAGGCAGAAGCGTGATAACTTGCCTCGCCATACCAAGTCTATCCACCTGAGGGTAAGGCTAGACTGGAAGATTGGAGCTAGACAGGTAAGCGCTGAGGCGCTCCTGCTACTCGACAGTGGAGCTACTGGGCCAGTGCTTAGTAGCCGATGGGTTAAACAAACGCAGGCACCATGTGTACGACGAAAGGTACATGTGCCGATAAGCGACGCAAGCGGTAATCACATTCCGGGGTCAGGTCTGCACTATACCAAATCATTGGACATGAGAATAGGCGACCACCATAACGAAATGCGGTTTGAAGTCGCGGACATGCCCGACACCAAGGTGGACGGGTACCTACCTATGTCTTGGTTGAAGGACCATAATCCCGACATAGATTGGAAGACAGGATCACTAACCTGGCGCTCAGATTTCTGCAAGGCTAATTGCCTGGCAGAGCAGGGGCGGTTAGTGTTCATGACCGATGAAGAGTTGCTAGCTGAAGACCCTAGTAATGTGTACCTATTGGGAATTGTACAATTCTCCGATGAGGAAGGTGCTGACATTACTGTCAAGCTACTCCCTGAGTATAAGGACTACGGGGACATCTTCAGTCAAGAACGGATTGAGGCCTTGCCGGAGCACTCAAAGTATGACCACACGATCGAGTTGCTACCCGGGACTCAACCTCCGTTTGGGCCTATCTATCCGTTATCGGAAAAGGAGCTTAAGGCACTCCGGGAATATCTCAATGACATGCTGCGAACGGGGAAGCTACGGCGATCCAGTTCCTCAGCAGCAGCCCCTATCCTCTTTGTGCCAAAACCAGATGGTACATTAAGACTGGTAATAGATTACCGAGGGCTGAACAAAATCACGGTGAAGAGCAAGTACCCTCTACCGCTGATGAATGAACTGCGAGATAGGTTAGGAAAAGCCGTTGTGTTCACTAAGTTGGACTTGAAAAACGGCTACTATCTTCTGAGGATGGCAGAAGGTGAGGAATGGAAGACGGCCTTCCGGTGCAGATATGGACTGTATGAATACACGGTCATGCCGTTTGGGTTATGCAATGCCCCGGCAACTTTCCAGAGCATGATAAATGAGGTCTTTCGAGATCTCATGGATGAAGGAGTCATCGCGTATATGGATGACATCCTGATCTACTCCGAAACTATGGAAGAGCACGTCGCGATGGTAAGGCGTGTAATGGAGAAATTGCGGAAAGCTAGACTATGTGTAAGTATGAAGAAGTCCAGTTTCCACCAACGGGAGGTTGAATTCCTCGGATATAGGATCTCCGATATGGGGATCTCTATGTTGTCGGAAAAGGTGCAGACAATCAAAGACTGGGCACCTCCGACATGCGTCGTCGACGTTCAAAGCTTTATGGGCTTTGCCAACTTCTATCGTCGGTTCATAGAAGGGTTCAGCAAGATAGCGAAACCCCTCACGGACTTGACAAAGAAGGATGTCCGATGGGAATGGACACCTGCATGTGAGCAGGCCTTCAATCATTTAAAGGAAGCGTTCACGTCCAAACCTATCCTAGCACATTTTGACCCTGAACGGCCAACACGGCTAGAAACCGACGCTAGTGACTTTGCATTAGGAGCCGTTCTCTCCCAGTTATGTGAGGATGAGAGATGGCATCCGGTGGCCTACCATAGTAGGAAGTTTCACCCAGCAGAGATTAATTATGATGTCCATGACAAGGAAATGACAGCCATCGTGGCGGCGTTCAAGGAATGGGATCATTTGCTACGCTCGGTAACGGACCAGTTGGTGATCTATACGGATCATAAGAACTTGGAGTACTTCAATAGTACCAAGGTCCTTAACCGAAGGCAGCACCGCTGGGCTGAATTCCTGCAACCATTTAACTTCAAGGTGGTTTACCGAGAAGGACGGTTGAATGAGAAGGCGGATGCTTTGTCGCGGCGTAGGGACTACCGCCCTGAAGGGGGGAGTGATTTTCCGCCACAGTCGTTTTTTCGCCCCGGACAGTGGGTCGGGAGCCAGGAACGGGACATCTTGCGACCACAGGTGTTGCAAGTGTGCCAGGGATTTCGGCTCAAGTCGTCCTTTTTGGATCAGTTGCGGGTAGCGATAAGCGAAGACCAGGAGTACTTAAGGATCCTGAAGGCAACAGCTGCAGGTGACAAAGAGGTCGACCGACATTTCACGACGGAAAAGGGCTTACTCCTGTACAAGAACAGGTGGTATGTTCCCAAGGGTCAGAATCTGAAGCAGACAATCATGAAGGCAGAACATGACTCCCGAATCGCGGGACACTTCGGGACTTACAAAACCATTGGCAGGGTGAGGGCTAACTTCTACTGGCCTAAGATGGATGAGCACATCACTGACTATGTGCGGACATGTGATGCATGCCAAAGAAATAAATCCATCAGGCACAAGAAGTTCGGGCTGCTGGAACCTATCGATGTTCCTATGCGGCCTTGGACAGCAATTTCAATGGATTTCATTGTCGCGCTGCCAGAGTCCGAAGGGTATACCAAGATCTGGGTCATAGTAGACAGGTTTTCGAAAATGGCCCATTTCATACCCCTGACCACTGAGGTACCTATCAAGGAGCTTGCCTTGATATTCCTGAAGGAGGTTTGGCGCCTTCATGGACTGCCAGAGTCAATCATCTCCGACCGAGATAGCCGATTCACATCCAAGTTCTGGATGAGTCTGATGCACTTGCTGCAAGTGAAACTAAACGTTTCGACTGCATTCCACCCAGAGACTGATGGGCAAACCGAGAGGGTTAATCAGACACTGGAGCAGTACTTGCGTAGTTACTGTTCCTATCAACAGGATGACTGGGTTTCGCTGCTACCGCTTGCGGAGTATGCGTATAACACCTCAACATCAGAATCCACCAGGTTGTCACCATTTGAGATCAATTATGGGTTCAACCCACGGACAAACTGGTCGGGTGTTGTGTCTGACAACCAAGGGATACACCCAAGTAGTGAACTCTTGGTTAAGGAATGGGAAGGAACCTGGCAACAGATTCGAGAAACGATTCAACGGGCACAGGAAAGGCAGCGGAAATGGCATGACCAGAAACGGCTGCCATCCCCGGACTATGTTACCTTGGAAGATGTGGCTGCTGGGCGGGCTAAGAAAGCGGACCGCGTGATGTTGAACCGGAAGAACATCCGCACCAAGCGTCCCATGGAGAAGCTGGACCACCGGATGTTTGGCCCTTTCGTGGTCAAACGTCGGGTGGGTACCCGAGCATACGAACTCCAATTGCCCACCCGATGGAGCATCCACCCGGTTTTCAATGTCACGCTGCTGGAACCCTATCGCGAGGATCCGGAATCGGGTAGGATCAAGGAGATCCCTACCCCCGAGCTCGTGGACAATGAGCCCAGTTACGTCATCGAAGCTGTTGTGGACAGTCGCTGGTATGGTGGAACAAAGGCGAAGTTTCCGTCGCGCTTTGTCCAGTACCTGGTTTCATGGGAAGGCTATGGAGCTGAGGAGAACTCGTGGGAGCCCTATGAGATGCTAGAAGGGACAGGCTTACAGGCCATGCTAGATTTCCACCAAAGATATCCGTCCAAGCCCAGGGACCATCGGGTCTTGGGGGAATCGAGTCGTGGAAAGAAAAGACGACGCTAAACGGTCCGGGACGGACCGTAGAGAAGAGGGGAGTGATGTAACGACCCAGCATACGTGAGCTATGGCAGCCGGAACCTACACCCATACAGGTAGCCCGGAGGCGAACTGGTAGGAACCGGCAGGCAAGTGAGTACTTGACCTACGGAGACCCGATGGCCCGGGCTCCGAGATGAGCAGACTTAGTGGACACAAGTATTTAGGTACATGGCTACGCCCAAGGTTGGTGTCAGCGTACTTAGGGACCTATGAAGGGCCAATACACAGCTAGGCTGGGTAACTAGAGAAAGGCCGAGTGTGTCTATCCCCGGAAGTGGGATAGATAGGGTAACAGGAGAAAATCCACTTGTCCACCGGACAAGATTACCCTACCCTCAGAACAGGGTTACCCTGCCTTGAGGCTTGGATTACCCTGTTCAAGGGCCTGAGTTACCCTACCTGCCAATACGAAGTCCCTCAGGGAGTTTGGGAAAAATGACTGGAATGTTTGTCACACGAAACCATGCATAATACTGGAATCTGGGGTTCCGGGAGATGCTATTGGGCGAGCTACGCAGCTACGAAGAAGCTGTAAATTGAAGACATTATTCCTATCATGCCCCTCCGGCCCCGCCTTGAGGCCCGGACGTCATGGGCAAACGGTTGCGTAGTTGTGTGCAGTCTAGCAAAGGAGGATCTTTGGAGACCCGCTTGCAACACCGTATACATTGCTGCCGTCCGGTCGACCGTAAGCTGTTCGCAGGATATATAAGGGGGCATAGGGTGGAAGGTGGAGTACCTCCTCCAAGTTGTTCGGAGTAAAACGGACCAAAACTGACGGAGTTAACGGGAGTTAACCGTGGGGGTCCCGAAGGTAGTCCCGGGTGGTGCCGGGACGACTGGGAACGTTTTGCACCTACCACGCCCAAGGATGTCCCCAACGCCATAGGCTCTGAGAGGGAAGTGCAGAGAAACTAAAAGCATGATTCCTACTGCAGGTAAGGTGTATCCGAGGTAGTGGTCGTGGGTAGCGCCCATTGGATCACTCCTGGACCACCGTACCCTGCGGAAGACACCGGAAGCCCGAGACTCGTAAATAGTAGATAGATAAACCGCTCACGGTAGCTTCCGGCGTCAAGAAGAAATCAACGCGCATGGGAAGGGTGTCATAGATAGTCTAGTTCAGCAAGGGGTCTTGACAGTTAGCCACTGGCAAGTCCCCGATGCGCAGAGGTTTTCACTCCGGCGGGCAGAATGGAAATGCGCCGCAGAAACGATATGCACATATGGTGAACGCCGACTAGAGCGGGTCGACACATACATGCCCGAAGGGGGTGTCAGGAGACGTGTCGGACCGCCCTTAGCGGAGAAGGGTGTGCTCGAATAGTTGGAGTAAACTGATGGGGGAGTTTCTGGCATAAGATAAAACTACCTGAAAGTCTATGCGAGAACTCTCCTACTCCAACAATCAATCCTCTCGAGACCTTAATTGAGTGAAGCGTCAGGCTTAACGATATTAAGTTTTACCATCTACTTTACTCTTACATCTGTGTGAACCTTTGGCGATAAGTTTGAAGTTGTTTGGTTGCGGTCGCAACCTTGGGATCCATCTTCCTAGGGGTGCCCCCGTTACACCTCAACAGCAGAATCCACCAGCTTGTCACTATTTGAGATTAATTATGAGTTCAACCTACAGACAAACTGGTCGGGTGTAGTGTCTGACAACTAAGGGATACACCCTAGCAGTAAGCTCTTGGTTAAGAACTGGGAAGGAACCTAGCAAGAGATTTAAGAAATAATTCAACTGGTACAGGAAAGGCAACGGAAATGGCGGGATCAGAAAAGGTTGCTGTCGTCAGACTATATTGCCTTGGAGGATGTCGCCTCAGGATGGGCTAAGAAAGTGGACTGCGTGATGTTGAACCAGAAGAACATCCATACCAAGTACCCAATGGAGTAGCTGAACCACCGGGTATTTGGCCACGTTGTAGTCAAATGTCAGATGAGTACCCAAGCTTATAAGCTCTGACTACCTACCAGACAGAGTATCCACCTAGTTTTCAATATCACGTTGCTGGAACCATATCACAAGGATCCGGGATCGGGTAGAGTCAAGGCTATCCCTACCCAGCAGTTCGTGGACAACACACCAAGTTATATTATCGAAGCTGTAGTGGACAGTCAATGGTATATTGGAGTCAAGGTGGAATTTCTGTTGTACTTCATCCAGTACCTGGTTTCATCGGAAGACTATGAAGCTCGGAAGAACTCGAGAGAGGCCTATGAGATGCTAGAAGGACCATGCGTACAAGCCATTTTGGATTTCCACCAAAGATGTCAGTCCAAGGCTAGGATCCATAGTATCTTGAAGGAATCGAGTCATGGAAATAAGCGATAATACAAACGGTCCTGGATGGACCGTAGAGAAGAGGGGAGTGATGTAACGACCCCGAATAGATGAGCTCTGGTGGCCTGAACCTATAGCCATACAGACAGCCATGAGTCGGACTGGCAGGAACAGGCAGGCAAGTAAGTACTTGGCCTACGGAGACCAGATGGCCTGGACTCCGACATGAACAGAAATGGCTGACAAGTTCTCTGGCTACATCCAGAAGCGATGTCAGCATGCTTGGGGACCTATGAAGGGGCAGATACTCCGCTAAGCCGGGTAACTGGAGAAAGGTTAAATGTGTCTATCTCTGGCGACGGAACAGACAGGGTAACAGGATAAAGTCATCCTGTCCACCAGACAGGGTTACCCTACTCTCAAGATCAGTTACCCTGCCATGGAGCTCGGGTTACCCTGTCCCAAGTCCTTGGTTACCCTGCCTTTCAAGGTGAAGGCCTTCTGGGGTTCAGGAAAAATGACCACAATGTTTGTCATGGGAAGCTATACATAATACCGGAATCTGGGGTTCTGGGAGGTGCTATTGAGCGAGGTATGCAGCTCCGAAGAAGCTGTAAATTGGAGATATTATTCCTATCATACCCCTCCGGCCCCGCCTTGAGGCCTGGACGTCATGGGCAAACAGTTGTGTAGTTGTGGGCAGTCTAGCAAAGAGGATTGTTTGGAGACCTGCTTGCAACAACGTATGCATCGCTGCTGTCCAGTCGACTGTAGGCCATTTACAGGATATATAAGGGGGCATTGGGTAGAAGGTAGGATACCTCTTCCAAGTTGTTCAGAGTAAAACAGAACAAAACTGATGGAGTTACCAGGGGTTAACCATCGTGGTCCCAAAGGTAGTACTGGGTAGTGCCGGGATGACCGCAAGGGTTTTACACCTACCAAGCCCGAACATGTCCCCAATGCTATAGGCTCGGTAAGGGAAGTACTGAGACACTAAAAGTATAATTCCTACCACAGGTAAGGTGGATCCAAGATAGTGGTCATGGGTAGCACCTATTGGAACACTCCTGGACCACCATAACCTGTGGAAGATACTGAAAGCCTGAGAATCGTAAATAGTCGATAGATAAACCACTCACGGTATCTTCCGGGGTCACGTAGAGATCAATGCATATGGGAAGGGTATTATAGATAGTCCAGGTCATCAGGTGTCTTGACTGTTAGCCACTGGCAAGGCACCGATGCAAAGAAGTTTTCACTCCAGTGGGGGAAATAGAGATGCGCTTCAGAAACAATTACTACATGAGGTGAACGCAGTCTAGAGTGTGTCGACACATGCATGGCTGAAGGGTGTACCAGGAGACATGTCAGACTACCCTTAAGGGAAAAGGGTGTGCTCCAATAGCTGGAGTAAACTGATGGGAGAGTTTCTGGCATAAGATAAAACTACTTGAAAGTCTATCCAAGAGCTCTCCTACTCCAACAATCCATCCTCTCAAGACCTTTATTGAGTGAAGCATCAGGCTTAATGATATTAAGTTTTACCGTTTACTTTACTCTTACATTTGTGTGAACTCTTGGCGTTTAGTTTGAAGTTGTTCACTGCAGTCGCAACCTTGGGATCCATCTTCTTAGGTGTGCCTCTTATACAAATTCTTGGTGGTTATTGATCTTTAGTTCTGACTGGGTCAAGTGGATAATTGTACTGGAGCTCATCAGTCTTCTCTCTATTACCACTAGTCAGATGGTTTCTTTTGTTTCGAACAAGAAGAGGTCACAGTAGTAAGAGAAGTCTTTATCTATAAACGCATATCTAGTTCTTAAGAAGTCAATGAGAGTATTGGAACCCCTTACATTTTGGTTGTTTATAATATCCCCTGTGATCTCCAAGTGGTTATCTTCAATTCCATTTTCTATTTGATCTAAAGACAAACTAGATATAGACTAACAAGGAAAAGACTTAATATGTCCCATGTCAGTACCATATTCTGCACATGGGATGACTCGTTTTCCCACTATCCAGACTTAGGGTAGATATCGCCAGGAACCATGGAAGCGTCAAAGGGCGAGACAGTGTCAGTTTGAATTCAGTACGATTTCCTGTTCAGGCATTGCCTGGCTATAGGTCCATGCCCTCTACAATAGAGGCATAGGCCTCTCCTCCACTGGGTTTCTCTTTGTGCGTTGATCAAGGTACACTGTCCTACATAGAGGTCTATGTGGCTGAAAGCTGTACCTGCATCATGCAGGCCCAAATGTTGTTATTTAACCTCTGCGACAGGTTGGTGTAGATGGTCAAGGTCTTCAGAGTGTCTACAAGGCTGATTATATAACAAGTCCTACTGGTCAGCACTTCTCTCATACAGGCAAAAATACCTTGGCCTCAAATGTTCAAGACTAGACTTCCTTCTCCAAGTTGCATAGCAAAGCACCCAAGGCTCCTATCTGACAACTCATTTATGAAACTGTATATGCTACATAGCTGCTTAGGCAAAGAGTAAAGTAGTAATGTTATCAGTAACAAGATACAAAAATGATGCTGTGAAGAGCTCATCCTCCTGGGTCCTAGTGACCTTTTTTATACCCACTCTTTATGCCAACCTTAACCCTGTGACTCAGACTCATGAGTTACCTGCCAAAGTCATGTGCACTAAGTGTGTCACATGTGTCAGACCCATGACTTGCTAACTGAGTCATATGCACAAGTTCTTACATTATACAACTCATAACTGCAGGTTGTTCAAGCATATTAACCAATCATCACATATCAACAGCTCCCAGCTGCAGGTTGTGCAAGACCCTGTAAGCCCAACTGTGAGTTATAGTGCGAAAGCTTAACTAATATGCCTTGTTAGTAAATCTTACCAGTTTGCCTAACTCAATTCTCCAAACATTCGGTTCTGGGTCTTCTATAATATAACTAATCTTCCACCCCTGTCACTGCTTGTAACAGGTTAAGGCCTCTCTTGAGTCTGAGCTAAGGTCCTTATACAGGACAACATACTTAGCAGTGTTATTCCAGTTCATGTTGGTGGCCAGGCATTGGATGTAACCGGTACGGGTTACTAGGATTTTATGTTTGGTTTCACAGTATCGTTTGATACTTGTATTGTTTCGTGTGCTATCGCTTGATACACACATTGTTTTATGTTTAGTTTTACAGTATCCTTTGATACTTGTATTGTTTCGTGTGCTATCGCTTGATACACACATTGTTTTATGTTTGGTTTTACAGTATCCTTTGATACTTGTATTGTTTCGTGTGCTATCGGTTGATACACACAATGTTTTCCAATATGGCTCATACTGGAGATAAGTGATATGCTGTATTTAAAGACCGCTGATTCCCGCGATGGAAACGGCAGACTTCGACAGACAGTATTCTTAAATATACTTGGGTGAACGCTTACTTCTTTGATCTCCTATTACACCCCGTTCGAAGACTCCTTTAGCAAGCAGCGCTTGTTTTGTGTTGATCACAAAGCCATCTGCTCCTATCGTACCGCTACGTGACTAGGGCCAGGCCCAAACACGTTACATTTTTTTAACCTCAGGAAGTGGTTAAGAAACCTGCAGGGACCTGGTCTGATCAACCTACGAAAAGTCCGATAAGC
>PYWC01000066.1:551654-598543 GCA_003182015.1 Tuber magnatum
CGACAGACAGTATTCTTAAATATACTTGGTTGAACGGTTACTTCTTTGATCTCCTATTACACCCCGTTCGAAGCCTCCTTTAGCAAGCAGCGCTCGCTTTGTGTTGATTACAAAGCCATCTGCTCCTATCGTACCGCTACGTGACTAGGGCCAGGCCCAAACACGTTACATTGGAAGTCAGACAAGTATTCCATGAATGTGCGGTTCTTTTGGGCAAAATCCCTTATACCTCTTTCCACCATAGTGATCTGGTTGGGATCCCCAAATGCTTATTCTCCCTCTGCTAGCAGAGCCTTAGTACCTATGTAATTGATGCCCTTGGTAGTGATATTTGATTATACCTGCAGGGAGACGGACCCAGGCAAGAGGCCAATGGCATATGCCAAACAGTGTCATTGGCTATCGAACTGGTGGTGACCCCTATAGAGTTTCATACAAAGCGGTGTGGCAAAGGAGTGGTATTTGTCCATAGTACTCTTGAACTTTTTAGGGTTCAAGATCTAGGCTTTCTTATTGCTACCAGGTGGTATAGTAGAGCCTGCTAGGGTGTTGGCAAGGGCATTGTTGAGTGAGATGATGGTTGCATTGGGACAAACTAGGTCTTGTTCAATGGTGGCAAGGTGGGCCCGGATGCCTGAACCTTCAAGGTAGAGGGTCTGAAGTGTCTCCATCATGTTGACTACTTATTGTTGTAGCTGTTGGTTCACAGGAGACTGGGTAGGGGCAGTCAGATCTACCCTCTGGATATAATGGCAGCACCCCAAGGGAGATGGACTGCAATGTTCTGACTGCAATGAACAACTTCAAACTTATCCTCAAAAGTCACACATAAAGGTAAGAGTAAAGTAAATGGTAAAACTTAATATCAGTAAAAAAAAATAGTATATTTCTGATGTGTCACTGTTGCATTCTGATATACTCAATGTCGATTCTGTGTTCCCTGCACCATGTGCATCCTGACATTTATTACTGTACCCACTCACAGCAGGACAATCAAGTGCAATCTTGCTACATTCTGTTGTATCCCAATATGATCTCATGTCCCACCCCTGCCTGGCCCATGCTTGAGTAATTCTTTATAGCACTTCCGGGTTCAGATGCCTGTAGCTCCACCTTGTTCCTGGCTGGCACCCTGACTCTATATACTGTTACTACTTCTCTCAGAAGGGCATCTAGCATAGCCTTACCACTCATCTTCATATCCTGACACGACATCACATATGATCTACATCCGGCTCACACCCCAGTTATTCTCTATGGTATATTCTCATTCCGACATCTGCAGCTCCACCTTGTTCCTCACCAGCACCCTGACTCTGGGTCCCATTACTACTTCTGTAACCAGTATGGGTACTAGGTTAAGTTTTGTTTTATAGCATCATTTGATACTTGTTATATTTCAAAGGTATTACTTGATACTTTGAATATTTTATGTTTTGTTTTATAGTATCATGTAATACTTGTTATGTTTCAAAGGTATCGCTTGATCTTTTGAATGTTTTATGTTTTATTTCGCAGTATTACTTGCTGCTCGCTTGGTTTCAAAGCTATTGTTTGAAACTTTAAGAGGGACCATGTTATTACTCATACTAGAGATGAGTAAAAACTTGTATTTAAACTCGGCTGATTCCACAATAGAAACAGTAGACTTCAACTGATAGTATTCTAATATACTTGGTTGAATGGTTACTTCTTGATCTCCTATTACACCCCTTCAAAGCCTCCTTTAGTTTACACAGCTCTTGCCTCTTGTCAAACAAGCAGACCATCCATTACTATCGTACATGAAGTGTGATTAGCACCCTAGGTGTGAACGCATTACAGCTTTCCTCACGAGCGTGTTTAATATTGCCTCAAATACTACTTTGTATCCCACTATGACATCACATCAGATCTACATCCAGCTTATGCCTGAGCAATTCTCTCCCACATCATGTCCCTTTCGTCCCCCATTGAGGCTTTCTGACTCAGTCTGAAGTGGCCAACTTATGCACCCACCTTCTACATTGATATGTTTTTATATCATTACATCTCGCTTCATAGCTGCCTGCCAATGCCGACCTGAATCCTTGCTCCCAATTCCATAACCTCCTGGGCAATAATTTCTCTTGCGCTATGTTTTATTCTGTGTATTATATAGTACATATATACTGGCAAGTGGCCAGATTGAAATCAGAAGACCATTATCCAAAACAGTGCAATTGTCTTGTGATTTCAATCAGGCCACTTGCATAGTTAATATTTCCCATATACAACGTAGTGATAATATTACAATTCTTACCACTATGCATAGCCGAGTACTGATCATGTGATCTCCAGATTCCCTAGTAAATATCATTAAACATTCCTAAATCAATCCAGCTATTAAGAAACCAGAGCCGGTCTCTATCTGAGATCAGGTGTACCAGGCCAAGGATCATCCCAATATCAACTACAGTGAACTCCTGTACACCTTCTCTCAGCTGTACTGTAACAAGGCCATGTACCTCTGATAGGTGTCCAGAGTTGACTGCAGTTAATATCTACATACTCATTAGGTACTGTACCATACCCCTGCATGTGTAGGCCCTGATTTTGAAGAGTGGCATGAGCTTTGCTGGGAGAGATCCCTTCAGTGCACCATACATTTCTTCTCTACCTGCCTGTACCCAAAGCTAATTGTTCTGGCAAGGCTAATTTCAAAGTAGTAGAGTGCCTATATATGGTGCACGCTAGATGTCGAAAACCTCCCAATCTTGAAACACTGGAGCCGGAATTTGAAGTTGTGTTAGCAGTTCAACAAAGATGAATCTGCGTATCGGCAGATCTTGAAGAAGGTAGTCCTGAGTCAGCAGGTTGTGCTGGTTATATCTAATGAGTTCACGATACATTGTCGCAGAGGAGACCCCCAAGACCTTGCAAAAATATATGATGTCTGACATCTTATTGCAATACCCCTTCAGGATCCTGCAATGTGGCCCTGCCCAAGGTATAGTACTCATTTTATCTAAAAGATGCAAGATGTCAGCAGGGAGGTCAACTCCATGATGTTGGAGGGAATCCAAGTTCAACAGTCCTATTCGAATGGTGTGCTGATCACTATAGCTGTATAAGATTTGTCACAAGGCACTATTTGTATTGGAACATCGCCATCCATTCTTGATTTGATCCTTGTACCCAAGATTGCCAAACTCTATAAAATATATCAGAATATTGCCAAACTGGCATATGTGGCCATGAAAGTGGCTAAGCAGATACATCTTAATAAAGCTGTAATAGGATTCGGTATGGATTATGTCCATATGTCGGTCATACTCTGCTGTGTGATGCTTTTCACAGATGTAGTGCCACTTGGAGTTGGCGACTGGCTAGTCCATCTGTACTCTCTGATATTACAACTCCCTTTATTGCTTGTCAACCCTGGCCCTGGTGCCTTTTGATACTTGGAACTCTAAGAAGATATCTTTCCTCTTATGAAACTAGTTTAGATATTGTTCCGTATAAGTGAGAGTCTCAGGTGTGTAGCTTTCGTATTGTGTCATCATAGTGAAGTTGACCAGTACCCTGACACAGCCAAGTGCATGTTTGAATGGTAATACTTGTATACTGTCTGACTGTGGCAGTGCCACAGCGAGGACTTCCAAAAGACAACATCCCAGATAACTGTTCTCCTTTTCTTGCTACTGTGTAACCTGGCAGTAGCCTTTTTTTGGTACAAAGAATCCTGGATATGGTGGCAAAGCCTTTCAAGTGTTATTAAAAACTAGAAGCCACCCCTGGTATACCATCGTCCCTGACCAGAGAATCGTCTGGGGGGTCCCTGGTGGTGCCCTGAGCAATATAAATCTGCTTGGCGTGGTTTGTGGGCAATGTATGGAGTCGGAAATCTACTGCCCATAGTATCTGATTGGGGCAACTGGTAAGTGGGCAACTGGTGAGGGTTTGGACAGACTTTGTTTAGTGTCCAAAGAACCTCTTTCTCTCCAACATCTTATCTTTCTCAGTAGGGATAGTAATATTCGGGCATGGCTACTTGCCAACAATGGTCAACATCCCCTCAACCTGTTGGTCTTGGAGTCAAGCCCAGATCAAGGAAAGCAGGAGGACCAGACCCCAAGCCTGCCAACATGGGATATTCATATCTTGACCATATGGTCTAGGATCATGCAGGGCAGGTTGAAGATACTGTGAGGTCTATAGAAGAGGAGGAAGACATGGAGGAGGGGGAATAGTTTGTGGGAGAGAAGGTGGGGGGGTCTCTGGCATCCGGTAGTGCAAGGAGATTCACTGTTGATGTAAGTTTTCAAATACAACTGGCTGTGAGATGATGATCTAAACACGACAGCTCATCTCCAACATAGGATGAGGAAGCCAGNATAGCTTGTGGGAGAGGAAGTGGGGGGATCTCTGGTGCCTGGTAGTATGAGGAGGTTCACTGTTGATGTAAGTTTTCAAATACAACTGGCTGTGAGATGATGATCTAAACACGACAGCTCATCTCCAACATAGGATGAGGAAGCCAGTACCACTGGCCCCGCAACCCAATGCACTCGGAGGACTTCCCTCGCCGGGATGGTACTCCAGCCGCCAGGTTCAGACCCGTTCGCCCACTCCATCTCTGTCAAGCGTAACTCTTGGTCTGCTGTGTACTCTGGGTCTCTGCCGCAGGTATCAGGGGTGGCTGCCCAGTGTCTATGGTACAACAATACCCAGAACAGCCAGCCTGCTACCCCACCTCAGATTCTTGATGGATGCCTGGCCTCCCTCCCATTGCTCCAACTATGGGACCCCCTCTCCTAACACCACAATCACCCCTAGCATCCCTGACAACTGCAGACCCCCAGCACCACTAATATCTCTAACCTGCTGAGTATCTCCAATACCCCCGACACCTCAGACATCTCTAGCACCCTCTCCATCCCCAGAATCCCCGGCTTCCTCCAGCTCTAACACTCCCAACCACCAAACGGTGCCGCAACAATTGCAACGCTCCGGAAGACATCGGGCTGGTAGAAGGTGAATGTTTTTGCATTGAGTTATTTTATTTCTTTTGTTTCTTTTCTTTCCTTGGGTTTTCTTTGGGAGTCATGTATGGTTAGGGTACATGGGATTCGCTTGGTTGTTAGAAAATGACTATACTATGATTGTCCTCTCGTCCCTAGGCCAATAGTATTCCGCATTGCTTGTGGTCCAATATCCTGTTACTAGTGCTTGAATATGTTTGAGTAGTAATACCTTTACATCCTCTTACCTTAATATCTACAATTTATTTCCTAGATTTGTCACCTCTTCCTGTTATGTCCCTTAATTGGCCTAAGGTCCGTCGACTAAACAAGTCAATTGGCCAGATTGCATTTCACCGTTTAGTATTCAGCTATGTCTATAAGATGTTCTGAGCTGAGATATGGGGTTTTGATATGTTTTAAGTGTCGCAGGTGTCTAGCTAGAATTAGTCTTACTAACAAATACTTATTGTGACTAGAATTTGAGCTTAGTATTTTATCCTAGAAGCACCCCCATTTTGTCAACCGTAGTCATAGTAGAGTTGTCAGGACCACAATTTCTGGGAATGCCAGGACCATGCCTATAATACTAAATACAAGGAAAACTATTTTTGTAGGCAAAACATTCCTTTCAATACTAAGTGATAGTGTGTCATTCTACCAACCCCCTACCTAAGTCCCAGTGGATAAGATGCAATGCATTTCCTTAGAGGCAAGAAAACTATAACATACAAACTTCTCATCTTTCTAACATGCAAGATATATGCTATTGTACTACCTTCTAATCCCCACCTTTCCTAATATTTACCAATATTCTACTAGCACTATATACGTACCCAACTAAATGCTAATTCAGGCAGTCCACCGATACCCCATATCGGCAACTTAAGCAGATGGTGAAGTGACAACATAACCAATGCCGTAGAATCTATGAGATCAAGGTCAAGAATGCAGCAAAATGATCGAACCACTTTACCAGTACAATGTCGAACCAACTGTTACCACATCCAAACCATTCACCACCTGACCCAACATGAGTACTTGGAAGACCCTGGAAATACCCATGGACAAGCATGGTACCGACCACCATGTATAGTGAAGTGGGCATTGATCAACATATACAAGTAGACCTGGAAATGGTTCTCCTAAGTAACAGTAGCAGTCTTGAGTACCAAAACTAACTGGTATCTGATAGAACCAAATTGGACAGCCAGCCTGGTGCAGAGAGCAATACTGGTTCTAATAGCATCATATCAGGACTACATTATTGGTCACGAAAAGTGAATAGACAAAGAAATAGTCACATGACAATAGTACAATTTTCAAGCACCATGGTATTGCTGAAAATGGCACTAGTCAGCATGATGCTGGGCATCCATCAACGGGTAATCTGCGGCAAGGCATACACTCTGCCAATGTTCTTATCATTCAGTGTAATGCGATACTTGTCCCTGCTAGACAGTCCTACAATATCAAGTGTCAGGAGCTCGAGTCCAGCTATTGAATTGACTGTAGCATGGTATCCGCACATCTGACCTGACATTGTCTCACAGTAGAATACAGTGTCAAGGGTAGAGGTAGCTATAGTGGCACAGGCAAAGATCCTGATTCCTCGATATACCATTTTTGTTGACCCACCCTTATGTGTACTCACTCTGACATCAGAGATGCACTGTGTTTGGCTACAAGCTCAGGCAAAGATTTCTAACATGGGACATATTGAGCCTTCAGAGGAAAGCCTAAACATAGTACATCAGTAAGAAAAAAAACTGCATCTAGTGCACTGGTGTTACATCCTGATATGCGTGAGGTCAAGCCTGTATCCCTAGTATCCTGTGCATTCTGACATCAGTTGCAATTCCCCTGCAGACCAGAAGAACCTGGCACTGCATCCTGTGCATCCAGTACGTTCAGACATTGGATACAATGCCCACTGACACCAGGATGAGCTAGAGCTGCTTCCCTACATTCACTTAGATTCAGATACGACATCATATCTCACCCAAAGTCAGCCCACACTGGGTGTATCCGAATCTGTTATTGGGAGATTCCTGCCAAGCGAGAAACTAGGCCCTTTTGCAGCGAGCCACATGTAATGGGGCCACCTTTCGGAAGATGGATTCCAAGATTGTGACTGCACCGAACAACTTCAAACTTGTCACCTGAAGTTCACAGAGATGTAAGAGTAAAGTAAACAGTAAAACTTAATATCCTTAAGCCTGATGCTTCACTCAATTAAGGTCTCGAGAGGATTGATTGTTGGAGTAGAAGAGTTCTTGCATAGACGTTCAAGTGATTTTATCTTATGTCAGAAACTCCCCCATCTGTTTACTCCAACCATTCGAGCACACCCTTATCCACTAAGAGTGGTCCGACACATCTCCTAGCACCCGCTTCAGGCATGGATGTGTCGACACACAATAGTCGGCGTTCACCTTATGCAGTTATTGTTTCTGTGGTGCATTTCCATTTTGTTCACCGGAGTGAAAACTTCTTCGTATCAGTGTCTTGCCAGTGACTAGCAGTTAAGAGACCTGATGGACTGGACTATCTATAACACCCTTCCCATATGCATTAATCTATACCTGACCCCAGAAGCTACCGTGAGCGGTTTATCTATCTACTATTTATGATTCTCGGGCTTCCAGTGTCTTCCACAGGATACAGTGGTCCAGGAGTGGTCCAATGGGTGCTAGCCATGACCACTACCTCGGATCCACCTTACCTGTGGCAGGAATTATGCTTTTAGTGTCTCTGCACTTCCCTTGCAGAGCCTGTTGCGTTGGGGACACTTTTGGGCTTGATAGGTGTAAAACTCGCCCAGTCGCCCCGGCACCACCTAGGACTAGCTTCAGAACCCCCACGGTTAACTCCCGTTAACTCTGTCAGCTTTGGTCCATTTTACTCCAAACAACTTGGAGGAGGTACTCCACCTTCCACCCTATACCCTTTTGGATATCCAGCGAACAGCTTATGGGTGACCGGACGGCCGCTACGTATACGGTGTTGCAAGCAGGTCTGCAAAGATACCTCTTTGCTAGACTGCACACAACTACACAACCGTTTGCCCATGGCATCCGGGCCTCAAGGCGGGGCCGGAGGGGTATGATAGGAATAATGTCTACAATTTACAGCTTCTTCAGAGCTGCGTAGCTCACCCAATAGCATCTCCCAGAACGCCAGATTCCAGTATGATGCATAGCTTCACGTGACAAACATGCCGGTCATTTTTTCCAAACTCCCGAAGGGACTTCGTATTGAAAGGTAGGGTAACTCCGGACCTTGGACAGGGTAACCTGAGCCCCATCGCAGGGTAACCTGATCCGGAGGGCAGTGCAACCTTTTCTGCTGGACCAGATGACTTTTTCCTGTTACTCTGTCTCTTCAATTGCTGGAGATAAACACTTCCGACCTCGTTCCAGTTACCTGGCTTAGGTGAGTAACTGCCCGTTCAGAGGTCCCTAAGTACGCTGACACTACTTCCAGGTATAGCCAGGTACCTAAGGACCCGGATAGCTGATTCTATTCATCTCAGAGCTCAGGCCATCGGGTCTCTGCAGGTTAAGTCCTTACTTGTCTACTGGTTCCTACCAGTTCCCCTCCTGGCTGCCTGTATGGGTATAGGTTCTGGCTGCCATAGCTCATGTATGCTGGCCCGTTACACCACATGCCTTTGGTTTCAATTGCCCCTCTGTGCGGCTTCTATTTTCAGCACTTTATGAATGGAAAAGCAAAAAGGGACTTATATCCTACTCTAAATTCAAGGGATAGCTATGGACCACTGGTAGTACCAGTGGTAGTTGCAGTACTAGTACTTTGCTGTGATCTCACCATCACTCCACTGGTGCTGATACACAGCAACCCTACAACATACCCCTAAACACCTATCTACCACACAACTACCCTACACACATAGATCCTAGTACTACTAACTGGTACTTCTGTCCTTCTATTGAATGCTGTAGGATATGCAAATACACTTGGTATGACACTGGCTGGCTATTTAGTCTCCTTGCAATGTACTGATTTTGACACCAGATTCCTCTGACATCCTTTGGCTGCAGCCCTTCACACTTTCCAGCATAGAGCTACCTGATGCCAGCTTTCCAATAAACCAAAGAATGTCTACTCGTAATCAATATTAGTGGAGCTACAGCTTGTTATAATAGTGGTCTCTTCTGGCAAGGTTCTGACTATGTACTGACCTTGACACCGGAGTCCTCAAAGGTCCTTCAGCTGTAGCCCTCCACACTTTGCAGTATAGATCTCCTCGATGCCCGCTTTTCAATAGACTAAAGAATGCCTACTTGTGATTAATATTAGTAGAGCTTCACCCTGTTATAAAAGTTATCTTTCCTGGTGAGGTTGCTCTACTGGTAGAGTCAGTTTAATATGGCTATTACTATGTATATTAGTGTTTTAATAAATTATACTATCTATCACTACTTCATAAATTCAATTGTGACCTAGATCACAAAGTGGGAATTGGGGGACGCTTTGGGAACTCATAATTTCAAAGCATTTACTCTTGATTCTGTTTTCACCGCAATAAGACCCAGATCGAATATCGTGTCCAGTTTGCATTCTGACAATGCAGTGTTGTGCCAGGTTCCATCCTGACAACATAATGTTGCACCCAGTTGCACCCTGAGAATTCTATATCAACACAGTTGTACCCTGACGCTACTAAGATCTGACATCAAGTCCTGAGTCACAATTTGCATTCTGTGCACTTGGTACACCAGACGCTGTAAGCACTGAGGGTGGTAGTCTATATTTTTCCTGATGTAAGTAGACATGCCGACAAAGAGACATGGCATGACCATGGGTATAATACTAACAGGAAAAGATAGGCAATAAGCACCCGGGAGTAAGATCCTATTTTTTTTATAACGTGAAATGTAATGTTATAAAATAATACAATCTCTCTGCAGACAATCCCACAGCTCTTCTACATAGGATAGACTATCTCCTGGAAGAGAATGGATTTATCTGCACTCCATGGGGGTATGAGGTTGGTACCAGTTGACGACACTAGCCTTCTGGCAATAACTAATGACAATTAAACTCTGTGCAAAAAATAATATTCTAGTTCCTAGCACCTAGATTGCCACAGCTATATGGGGGAGGTACTTCAAGAGCAATAAGATGTGGGCAATTGCCGAACCAGATTTTCTCGGACGCATCAACAGTACAATGATTTGCTCAATATGTACAATACTCTACCATACCCTATTGGCATGGTAAACTAAAGTATATAAGGATCTGGGCGACTTCAAGCCTGAGGCAGTTGCAGGTGAGTCCTGTATAATCAAACCTATTTATTTACAACCAAGGAGGCTCACTTGACTGTTGACCGTGTTGCCTGTTAGAGAGCAATGTGGGCAGATTCCCCAGGAAGGTGCAGCTGATGGTAGTGGAGAAAACCCAGTGGACTATGAAGGAAAAAGTTAAGAAAGTCTATAGCATATAACAAGATCGTTGCCAAGGACTTATGGGCAATTAGGCAGTGGTAGCTAAAGAGCTATGGGTCAGATATCTAGCCAGACTCCACAACGCCTAACTCTCTGTAGTCTGACTCTGGGTCGCCTCCTTATCAGGGCCCTAGTTGGGCACCAGGAGAGCCAAAACGATTCCCTGGTAATGGACCTGTCTCTAGACTGCCCCCGGACATTGGCTATATGTGTCCTCAACTTGCTAGATTCTGATCCACTGAGTGCCAATGGCCTCAATAGGGTTACCCAATGACAGATGAAAGAAAGTGTTATAAGTCCTATGATATCACAATACATGTCGCTTAGCTTCAACCTTTTGCATGAAGGGGGGGTACAACTGGAAGCATTAGCAAGGCTAACTAGGTGAATAATGGACATATAGAGTAGCAAGAATTAATTGAATCCATTTCTCTGTTCTGTAATGTATCAGGATAGCAGATGCAGAGGAAGTTAATAGTCTCAATTTGAAGGCACAAGGGAAAAATGGTGAAGATAAGAGTACTATAGGGGCGTCTGAACCATTAGAAAAGAATATCATGATCAGGACAAAATTTGATGCAATGTCTCAAGGATTTCACAGGGGTCAGATGGCATCTTGAGGCTGTCCTAATCTTGCATAGTGGTATCAAGAGAAAAACAAGAATGTCCAGATAGTGTCACAATACATCACCAATGGGGCAAAGCCTTGGGGTGCAAGGAGTGCAACGAGAAAAGTGCTATAGTGTAGCTAAGGAAAGAGAACATAATAGGATGGGAGGTATGAGGACCAAGATAGCACAGACGTTAGGAGTACAGATCTGACGTCAGAACAGAAGGCGCTTGAGTAGAATGATTAGATCTTGCCCAGATATAAAAGCAGAAAGTTTGGCATCATCCAGGTGCCAGGCAGATGTACCAGAGGGAAGCGAGATGTATGGTGGTGCACCAGATACATTGCAGGTACATGAGTGCTGTACCAGACATTGGCAGACTACTGAGAACATCAGGGGTCCATGTCAGAAAGGAGGTCAGACAAGAGAGGCTAAACAATACTAATCCGGATGTGACATCAATCTGACGTTGAGTTCTGATTTGCGATGTCCCTTTTGTATTCTGTGTGCCAGACACGGATGATGCTTGTGGTGCAAGCAGATATTTCCACTGATGAATATTGTTAAACCAAATGCTTCACTCAGGTCAGGTCTAGAGAGGGTATTGATTGTGTTGGAGTAGCAGAGTTCTCGTATAGATTTAAGTAGTCAGAATTTATACTTAAAACTCCTCTTTCAATTTACTCCAACTCTTCGAGCACACCCTTCTCCACTAAGGGTTATTCGGAACTTCTTCCACATCCCCATAAGCATGCATATATCAACACACTCTGGTCGCCAACCTTCTTGTACCATTGGGTTTCTGCGGCATATCTCAATTATGGCCGCAAGAAGGCAAACTTCTTCGTGTCGGTGTCTTGCCAGTGGCTAACAGTTAAGACACTTAAAAGGGCCTACTAATATATGAACACCTTTCCATGTGCATTTTATCTATATAAGTCCCTATTGCCTTGTCCAGTCAACACATTCTCTCTACTTCTATCAAGCTAAGAGCCTATGGACACTCATCCTGTAAAGTGTCTAGTGCGGTAATCAAACGGGTGCTACCTATCACCACCACACTAAAAACCATCTCAGTTATGTTAAGAATCATACTTTTAGTATCCTCAAACTAGGGATACATTTAGGAGTGATAGATGTAAAACTCTCCTGGTCATCCCGAGTACCACCGGAGACTACCCCAGGGACCCCGAAAGTTAGCCTCCACTATCTCTGTCAGTTCCGGTCTATTTTACTCCAAACAACTTGGAGAAGGTACTTCACCTTCTCACCTATGCCTCCTTGTATATTCCGTGAACAGCTTATGGTTGGACAGACAGCCAGAGTATATACGGTGTTATGAGCCGATCTCCAAAAGTCCTGATTTGCTAGATTGTACACAACTACACAACCATTTGTGAATGACGTCCAGGCCTCAAGACAGGCCGGAGGTATATGATAGAAATAATTCCTCCAAGTTACAGCTTCTTCGAAGCTGCCTAGCTCAACCAATAGTATCTCCGAGAATCTCTGTTTAGAGGTCACATATAGTTTTACATAACAGACGTTCAAGTCAATTTTCCCAAATTATCTGACAGACATTATGTTGTAAGGTAGGGTAACTCAGGCCCCTTGACAGGGTAACCCAACTCCCATGGCAGGGTAACTAGACCCCCAAGGTAGGGTAATCCTATCTGAATATCAGGATAACTATACTCTATTACCCTGCCTACTCCTTTAGCCAAGTTAGACACTTGTATCTATTCTCTGGTTACCCTGCTCAGTAGGGTAACCAGCCTACTTAAGGTCCCTAAGTAAGCTGACATTGCCCATGCCCACGTACTTGGTATCCAAGTACCTAAGTACCTAGTCTGTTATACCTGTTGTAACAGGTGCACCTCTAGAAAGATAGATACCAAGGTTGCAACTGCTCTGAACAACTTCAAACTTATTGCTATCAGCCAAAAAACGTATTTACTCCCTATACCTCATAAGGTATATGAGGTATATGGAGTTAAAATATAAAACTCCCTTCGTTGTAGACCTTATTCATGTCTCTCTTCCTTGTGCCTAATTCTTGTGTAATTAGGTCTTGGTCCACATCCCCTCTCTTTGTCCGATTTCGTTCCACTGCCCAAGACATTGTACAGTCCAAACGCGCTGTTCTCTGGCCACTTAGGTATTAATCTGCCCTCCCTGAAATATCCAGTTTCAGCTTCAATCCCCCCCGTGGCCTGCGGCCTTCCCTCCTACTCATGAATCATTCAAGCCCTTCAACGTCTTTTGCGCGTCACCTCATGTTATTCCTTGTCCACAATTCTTAATCCTCCTTGCTCCTCTCTTCTTCCTTACCATCGCAACAGATCTGTCACCTTGCCTGTCTAAATTGGGATGCGCCACGTCTCCTTCACTTTATCTTGCTAAATGCCTTCCGCTTTTCCTTAAACTCTTTTTTGATCTGCCGATCTCCTTGATCGACGTCTAATATTCTACCTTTCATGTCTCCATTGTGACGCCTTATGCATAAACTTTGTTACTCCTGATACCTCTTTTCCTGCCTATTGCCTCTCCATAGTAACCTCCTATTGTATGGTTCGGGTAGCCTCCGACTTCTTGAGATGCTTGTTCAATTAGGCATCGTGCAGCTTCCATTGTTCCTCATGATTTGCTAGTATGATCCTTTTCTCACAGTCACATTTGCCCCACTAATCAGTCAAGAATATCCCTCTCCGTCACGAGATTCATTGACCATCATGATGTCTTGCTTATTCCTTGTGCTCAGGTTGCTCAGATTGCTTTCTACACATGGCCTATAGTACCTTGCATGTCCCATTTCATTCTTCGTGGAATTTGCTACCTTTATGCTACCACTATTTATATAATAATTTATTCTCAGGATAGTTATTAAGTAGTTACAAGTATCGTACTGTCGCGGCATTCTAAATCATCCTGATCAGGACCTTCTACAAGTCTATTAACCTCCGCCCCAGCCTCCGGGTCCAAATTGTCCTCACCCTCCCCTCCTTCATGACCAGGAACCTCTAATTCAAGATAGCCCTTGGCCTCCGGGTCCTCTGGAGGGGTACGAGATTCATGATCCTGAATGACCCCATTTTCGTGTAGTAGGTACTTTATCCATTTCTTCATGTCTTCAACAAGTTTCTTTTGAACGTGAGGAGGTAAGTACAGCCAGGTTGCCCATTGGCGCAAGTAAACATCTGACCTAAGTATCAATAAAGCACCAAGAGCTTTACAACATCCCATTCTCACTCGGAAAGAGCCAGAACTTATTCTGGGCAGTTAAGACCGAGAAATCAGCAGGTTGAATAAAGGTTCCTGTGGCTCATGCTTTCAACGCATGATAGATACAAGCTGTTGTAAGACATATCAGGACATCATTAATACAACCCAGAAATGGTTTGTCCTTTCTACCTCGCATTTTTCTATTGCAGAATCACTTGTGGTACTGTAGTTTTGCTATCTATGGTGCAGCAAACCAGAAGCCACATTCCTACATTCATTAGCCTTTCCTCATCCCATACAGGGCGTAGTTAGTTTGAACTCACCTCTTGTCTACTTGGATAGCAGGTGAAGCGATCGCTCTCCAGCAAATAGCCTACCTTTGCTTGAATATCTGTCGGTGTTTTATACTGAAAGGGCATAGAAGTCCTGTACTAGGTTCCTGGTTTCTGAAACAAGATGCGACCTAGCACTAGACTGCCTTGCTTTCAACTACATAATTCTATTGGCATCGGAGAGGCTCTCTTAGAACGTTTGACGGTGGGATTGCACTTACAAATGTCATAGCATGCTTCTGCTTGCCCAGACTGGCCCAACTGAGCTTGGTAGCTGGTTTCACCCAGTAACGCTCCAGTAGCGAATCGTTTTCACAAGGCTTGACAAAAGGACTCACAAACCAGGTATGATACTGTACCATATTTGCCATGTTTTCAAAAACTAGCCTTTCCTCTCCTCATATAAAGTTCGAACGATCAGAAGGTGTGGTTAACGGGTCAACAATATCAGACAGAGCATGATCCTCTAAGGCCGGTTGACGTCCAGAACTAACCGGTAGTATAGTTCCTGAGGCTAAAACTGTGGGAGGAAAGTTTAATGAGTTAACTCTCAAATTGCTGGAATGCCGTTGTGCATCCTGGCTCTGGGATGAGAATGCAGGAGTAAGTCGATCAAGAGCCGGCGATAGTGACTCCTCAGTAAGCTTTATTATCAGCAGATTGTACTTAAGATTATAAATTATAGCTTACAAATCTCTGCCTGCTCCTGACCCTTCTTGGTTGTTGTGAAAGAACTTCAGCAGGACACTTTGAGAGTCTATGGTAACGTTGGAGTGTATCATCGCTGTCCTCCTTGATATCTGTAATATCATCTTCAACAAATGAATCTGCTTGAACCTGAGCCCTCCTTGGTGGAGCATCAACATTAATTATCACAGTTGAAGACCTTCCAGAGTATGCTGAAGCCCAGGGGACTGTTGATGTTACTGCATATGATCTTGTATTTAGAGCTTAGTAGTTAATATATCCCCAGGAGCCCAAACGCACCTCTCTTCGTGTTCCCACTCATTGGTGAAGGTTTCGATTTGGAAAGAGCAAGGGAGAATGATACAACAGAATGTGCAAAGTTCTAGGGAAACTATATGAGATATAGACCTCAGGCATCCCATTTGTGACGAATAAACCTATTCCATTTTACACTTGAGAGCTAGTCAGGTTTTGCTTTACCTTCATGGTCTGTGTACATCATGATCCTGTACTCAGAGATGCTAAGCCCTTTTGTCTTTCAACGTCTGATGTAACCGGTACGGGTTACTAGGGTTTTATGTTTGGTTTCATAGTATTGTTTGATACTTGTATTGTTTCGTGTGCTATCGGTTGATACACACATTGTTTTATGTTTGGTTTCACAGTATCGTTTGATACTTGTATTGTTTCGTGTGCTATCGGTTGATACACACATTGTTTTATGTTTGGTTTCACAGTATCGTTTGATACTTGTATTGTTTCGTGTGCTATCGGTTGATACACACATTGTTTTATGTTTGGTTTCACAGTATCGTTTGATACTTGTATTGTTTCGTGTGCTATCGGTTGATACACACATTGTTTTATGTTTGGTTTCACAGTATCGTTTGATACTTGTATTGTTTCGTGTGCTATCGGTTGATACACACATTGTTTTATGTTTGGTTTCACAGTATCGTTTGATACTTGTATTGTTTCGTGTGCTATCGGTTGATACACACATTGTTTTATGTTTGGTTTCACAGTATCGTTTGATACTTGTATTGTTTCGTGTGCTATCGGTTGATACACACATTGTTTTATGTTTGGTTTCACAGTATCGTTTGATACTTGTATTGTTTCGTGTGCTATCGGTTGATACACACATTGTTTTATGTTTGGTTTCACAGTATCGTTTGATACTTGTATTGTTTCGTGTGCTATCGGTTGATACACACATTGTTTTATGTTTGGTTTCACAGTATCGTTTGATACTTGTATTGTTTCGTGTGCTATCGGTTGATACACACATTGTTTTATGTTTGGTTTCACAGTATCGTTTGATACTTGTATTGTTTCGTGTGCTATCGGTTGATACACACATTGTTTTATGTTTGGTTTCACAGTATCGTTTGATACTTGTATTGTTTCGTGTGCTATCGGTTGATACACACATTGTTTTATGTTTGGTTTCACAGTATCGTTTGATACTTGTATTGTTTCGTGTGCTATCGGTTGATACACACATTGTTTTATGTTTGGTTTCACAGTATCGTTTGATACTTGTATTGTTTCGTGTGCTATCGGTTGATACACACATTGTTTTATGTTTGGTTTCACAGTATCGTTTGATACTTGTATTGTTTCGTGTGCTATCGGTTGATACACACATTGTTTTATGTTTGGTTTCACAGTATCGTTTGATACTTGTATTGTTTCGTGTGCTATCGGTTGATACACACATTGTTTTATGTTTGGTTTCACAGTATCGTTTGATACTTGTATTGTTTCGTGTGCTATCGGTTGATACACACATTGTTTTATGTTTGGTTTCACAGTATCGTTTGATACTTGTATTGTTTCGTGTGCTATCGGTTGATACACACATTGTTTTATGTTTGGTTTCACAGTATCGTTTGATACTTGTATTGTTTCGTGTGCTATCGGTTGATACACACATTGTTTTATGTTTGGTTTCACAGTATCGTTTGATACTTGTATTGTTTCGTGTGCTATCGGTTGATACACACATTGTTTTATGTTTGGTTTCACAGTATCGTTTGATACTTGTATTGTTTCGTGTGCTATCGGTTGATACACACATTGTTTTATGTTTGGTTTCACAGTATCGTTTGATACTTGTATTGTTTCGTGTGCTATCGGTTGATACACACATTGTTTTATGTTTGGTTTCACAGTATCGTTTGATACTTGTATTGTTTCGTGTGCTATCGGTTGATACACACATTGTTTTATGTTTGGTTTCACAGTATCGTTTGATACTTGTATTGTTTCGTGTGCTATCGGTTGATACACACATTGTTTTATGTTTGGTTTCACAGTATCGTTTGATACTTGTATTGTTTCGTGTGCTATCGGTTGATACACACATTGTTTTATGTTTGGTTTCACAGTATCGTTTGATACTTGTATTGTTTCGTGTGCTATCGGTTGATACACACATTGTTTTATGTTTGGTTTCACAGTATCGTTTGATACTTGTATTGTTTCGTGTGCTATCGGTTGATACACACATTGTTTTATGTTTGGTTTCACAGTATCGTTTGATACTTGTATTGTTTCGTGTGCTATCGGTTGATACACACATTGTTTTATGTTTGGTTTCACAGTATCGTTTGATACTTGTATTGTTTCGTGTGCTATCGGTTGATACACACATTGTTTTATGTTTGGTTTCACAGTATCGTTTGATACTTGTATTGTTTCGTGTGCTATCGGTTGATACACACATTGTTTTATGTTTGGTTTCACAGTATCGTTTGATACTTGTATTGTTTCGTGTGCTATCGGTTGATACACACATTGTTTTATGTTTGGTTTCACAGTATCGTTTGATACTTGTATTGTTTCGTGTGCTATCGGTTGATACACACATTGTTTTATGTTTGGTTTCACAGTATCGTTTGATACTTGTATTGTTTCGTGTGCTATCGGTTGATACACACATTGTTTTATGTTTGGTTTCACAGTATCGTTTGATACTTGTATTGTTTCGTGTGCTATCGGTTGATACACACATTGTTTTATGTTTGGTTTCACAGTATCGTTTGATACTTGTATTGTTTCGTGTGCTATCGGTTGATACACACATTGTTTTATGTTTGGTTTCACAGTATCGTTTGATACTTGTATTGTTTCGTGTGCTATCGGTTGATACACACATTGTTTTATGTTTGGTTTCACAGTATCGTTTGATACTTGTATTGTTTCGTGTGCTATCGGTTGATACACACATTGTTTTATGTTTGGTTTCACAGTATCGTTTGATACTTGTATTGTTTCGTGTGCTATCGGTTGATACACACATTGTTTTATGTTTGGTTTCACAGTATCGTTTGATACTTGTATTGTTTCGTGTGCTATCGGTTGATACACACATTGTTTTATGTTTGGTTTCACAGTATCGTTTGATACTTGTATTGTTTCGTGTGCTATCGGTTGATACACACATTGTTTTATGTTTGGTTTCACAGTATCGTTTGATACTTGTATTGTTTCGTGTGCTATCGGTTGATACACACATTGTTTTATGTTTGGTTTCACAGTATCGTTTGATACTTGTATTGTTTCGTGTGCTATCGGTTGATACACACATTGTTTTATGTTTGGTTTCACAGTATCGTTTGATACTTGTATTGTTTCGTGTGCTATCGGTTGATACACACATTGTTTTATGTTTGGTTTCACAGTATCGTTTGATACTTGTATTGTTTCGTGTGCTATCGGTTGATACACACATTGTTTTATGTTTGGTTTCACAGTATCGTTTGATACTTGTATTGTTTCGTGTGCTATCGGTTGATACACACATTGTTTTATGTTTGGTTTCACAGTATCGTTTGATACTTGTATTGTTTCGTGTGCTATCGGTTGATACACACATTGTTTTATGTTTGGTTTCACAGTATCGTTTGATACTTGTATTGTTTCGTGTGCTATCGGTTGATACACACATTGTTTTATGTTTGGTTTCACAGTATCGTTTGATACTTGTATTGTTTCGTGTGCTATCGGTTGATACACACATTGTTTTATGTTTGGTTTCACAGTATCGTTTGATACTTGTATTGTTTCGTGTGCTATCGGTTGATACACACATTGTTTTATGTTTGGTTTCACAGTATCGTTTGATACTTGTATTGTTTCGTGTGCTATCGGTTGATACACACATTGTTTTATGTTTGGTTTCACAGTATCGTTTGATACTTGTATTGTTTCGTGTGCTATCGGTTGATACACACATTGTTTTATGTTTGGTTTCACAGTATCGTTTGATACTTGTATTGTTTCGTGTGCTATCGGTTGATACACACATTGTTTTATGTTTGGTTTCACAGTATCGTTTGATACTTGTATTGTTTCGTGTGCTATCGGTTGATACACACATTGTTTTATGTTTGGTTTCACAGTATCGTTTGATACTTGTATTGTTTCGTGTGCTATCGGTTGATACACACATTGTTTTATGTTTGGTTTCACAGTATCGTTTGATACTTGTATTGTTTCGTGTGCTATCGGTTGATACACACATTGTTTTATGTTTGGTTTCACAGTATCGTTTGATACTTGTATTGTTTCGTGTGCTATCGGTTGATACACACATTGTTTTATGTTTGGTTTCACAGTATCGTTTGATACTTGTATTGTTTCGTGTGCTATCGGTTGATACACACATTGTTTTATGTTTGGTTTCACAGTATCGTTTGATACTTGTATTGTTTCGTGTGCTATCGGTTGATACACACATTGTTTTATGTTTGGTTTCACAGTATCGTTTGATACTTGTATTGTTTCGTGTGCTATCGGTTGATACACACATTGTTTTATGTTTGGTTTCACAGTATCGTTTGATACTTGTATTGTTTCGTGTGCTATCGGTTGATACACACATTGTTTTATGTTTGGTTTCACAGTATCGTTTGATACTTGTATTGTTTCGTGTGCTATCGGTTGATACACACATTGTTTTATGTTTGGTTTCACAGTATCGTTTGATACTTGTATTGTTTCGTGTGCTATCGGTTGATACACACATTGTTTTATGTTTGGTTTCACAGTATCGTTTGATACTTGTATTGTTTCGTGTGCTATCGGTTGATACACACATTGTTTTATGTTTGGTTTCACAGTATCGTTTGATACTTGTATTGTTTCGTGTGCTATCGGTTGATACACACATTGTTTTATGTTTGGTTTCACAGTATCGTTTGATACTTGTATTGTTTCGTGTGCTATCGGTTGATACACACATTGTTTTATGTTTGGTTTCACAGTATCGTTTGATACTTGTATTGTTTCGTGTGCTATCGGTTGATACACACATTGTTTTATGTTTGGTTTCACAGTATCGTTTGATACTTGTATTGTTTCGTGTGCTATCGGTTGATACACACATTGTTTTATGTTTGGTTTCACAGTATCGTTTGATACTTGTATTGTTTCGTGTGCTATCGGTTGATACACACATTGTTTTATGTTTGGTTTCACAGTATCGTTTGATACTTGTATTGTTTCGTGTGCTATCGGTTGATACACACATTGTTTTATGTTTGGTTTCACAGTATCGTTTGATACTTGTATTGTTTCGTGTGCTATCGGTTGATACACACATTGTTTTATGTTTGGTTTCACAGTATCGTTTGATACTTGTATTGTTTCGTGTGCTATCGGTTGATACACACATTGTTTTATGTTTGGTTTCACAGTATCGTTTGATACTTGTATTGTTTCGTGTGCTATCGGTTGATACACACATTGTTTTATGTTTGGTTTCACAGTATCGTTTGATACTTGTATTGTTTCGTGTGCTATCGGTTGATACACACATTGTTTTATGTTTGGTTTCACAGTATCGTTTGATACTTGTATTGTTTCGTGTGCTATCGGTTGATACACACATTGTTTTATGTTTGGTTTCACAGTATCGTTTGATACTTGTATTGTTTCGTGTGCTATCGGTTGATACACACATTGTTTTATGTTTGGTTTCACAGTATCGTTTGATACTTGTATTGTTTCGTGTGCTATCGGTTGATACACACATTGTTTTATGTTTGGTTTCACAGTATCGTTTGATACTTGTATTGTTTCGTGTGCTATCGGTTGATACACACATTGTTTTATGTTTGGTTTCACAGTATCGTTTGATACTTGTATTGTTTCGTGTGCTATCGGTTGATACACACATTGTTTTATGTTTGGTTTCACAGTATCGTTTGATACTTGTATTGTTTCGTGTGCTATCGGTTGATACACACATTGTTTTATGTTTGGTTTCACAGTATCGTTTGATACTTGTATTGTTTCGTGTGCTATCGGTTGATACACACATTGTTTTATGTTTGGTTTCACAGTATCGTTTGATACTTGTATTGTTTCGTGTGCTATCGGTTGATACACACATTGTTTTATGTTTGGTTTCACAGTATCGTTTGATACTTGTATTGTTTCGTGTGCTATCGGTTGATACACACATTGTTTTATGTTTGGTTTCACAGTATCGTTTGATACTTGTATTGTTTCGTGTGCTATCGGTTGATACACACATTGTTTTATGTTTGGTTTCACAGTATCGTTTGATACTTGTATTGTTTCGTGTGCTATCGGTTGATACACACATTGTTTTATGTTTGGTTTCACAGTATCGTTTGATACTTGTATTGTTTCGTGTGCTATCGGTTGATAC
Source organism: Tuber magnatum (assembly GCA_003182015.1). Lineage (NCBI taxonomy): Eukaryota > Fungi > Ascomycota > Pezizomycetes > Pezizales > Tuberaceae > Tuber > Tuber magnatum. Next base: position 573,648 of record PYWC01000066.1, read on the forward strand.
ACACATTGTTTTATGTTTGGTTTCACAGTATCGTTTGATACTTGTATTGTTTCGTGTGCTATCGGTTGATACACACATTGTTTTATGTTTGGTTTCACAGTATCGTTTGATACTTGTATTGTTTCGTGTGCTATCGGTTGATACACACATTGTTTTATGTTTGGTTTCACAGTATCGTTTGATACTTGTATTGTTTCGTGTGCTATCGGTTGATACACACATTGTTTTATGTTTGGTTTCACAGTATCGTTTGATACTTGTATTGTTTCGTGTGCTATCGGTTGATACACACATTGTTTTATGTTTGGTTTCACAGTATCGTTTGATACTTGTATTGTTTCGTGTGCTATCGGTTGATACACACATTGTTTTATGTTTGGTTTCACAGTATCGTTTGATACTTGTATTGTTTCGTGTGCTATCGGTTGATACACACATTGTTTTATGTTTGGTTTCACAGTATCGTTTGATACTTGTATTGTTTCGTGTGCTATCGGTTGATACACACATTGTTTTATGTTTGGTTTCACAGTATCGTTTGATACTTGTATTGTTTCGTGTGCTATCGGTTGATACACACATTGTTTTATGTTTGGTTTCACAGTATCGTTTGATACTTGTATTGTTTCGTGTGCTATCGGTTGATACACACATTGTTTTATGTTTGGTTTCACAGTATCGTTTGATACTTGTATTGTTTCGTGTGCTATCGGTTGATACACACATTGTTTTATGTTTGGTTTCACAGTATCGTTTGATACTTGTATTGTTTCGTGTGCTATCGGTTGATACACACATTGTTTTATGTTTGGTTTCACAGTATCGTTTGATACTTGTATTGTTTCGTGTGCTATCGGTTGATACACACATTGTTTTATGTTTGGTTTCACAGTATCGTTTGATACTTGTATTGTTTCGTGTGCTATCGGTTGATACACACATTGTTTTATGTTTGGTTTCACAGTATCGTTTGATACTTGTATTGTTTCGTGTGCTATCGGTTGATACACACATTGTTTTATGTTTGGTTTCACAGTATCGTTTGATACTTGTATTGTTTCGTGTGCTATCGGTTGATACACACATTGTTTTATGTTTGGTTTCACAGTATCGTTTGATACTTGTATTGTTTCGTGTGCTATCGGTTGATACACACATTGTTTTATGTTTGGTTTCACAGTATCGTTTGATACTTGTATTGTTTCGTGTGCTATCGGTTGATACACACATTGTTTTATGTTTGGTTTCACAGTATCGTTTGATACTTGTATTGTTTCGTGTGCTATCGGTTGATACACACATTGTTTTATGTTTGGTTTCACAGTATCGTTTGATACTTGTATTGTTTCGTGTGCTATCGGTTGATACACACATTGTTTTATGTTTGGTTTCACAGTATCGTTTGATACTTGTATTGTTTCGTGTGCTATCGGTTGATACACACATTGTTTTATGTTTGGTTTCACAGTATCGTTTGATACTTGTATTGTTTCGTGTGCTATCGGTTGATACACACATTGTTTTATGTTTGGTTTCACAGTATCGTTTGATACTTGTATTGTTTCGTGTGCTATCGGTTGATACACACATTGTTTTATGTTTGGTTTCACAGTATCGTTTGATACTTGTATTGTTTCGTGTGCTATCGGTTGATACACACATTGTTTTATGTTTGGTTTCACAGTATCGTTTGATACTTGTATTGTTTCGTGTGCTATCGGTTGATACACACATTGTTTTATGTTTGGTTTCACAGTATCGTTTGATACTTGTATTGTTTCGTGTGCTATCGGTTGATACACACATTGTTTTATGTTTGGTTTCACAGTATCGTTTGATACTTGTATTGTTTCGTGTGCTATCGGTTGATACACACATTGTTTTATGTTTGGTTTCACAGTATCGTTTGATACTTGTATTGTTTCGTGTGCTATCGGTTGATACACACATTGTTTTATGTTTGGTTTCACAGTATCGTTTGATACTTGTATTGTTTCGTGTGCTATCGGTTGATACACACATTGTTTTATGTTTGGTTTCACAGTATCGTTTGATACTTGTATTGTTTCGTGTGCTATCGGTTGATACACACATTGTTTTATGTTTGGTTTCACAGTATCGTTTGATACTTGTATTGTTTCGTGTGCTATCGGTTGATACACACATTGTTTTATGTTTGGTTTCACAGTATCGTTTGATACTTGTATTGTTTCGTGTGCTATCGGTTGATACACACATTGTTTTATGTTTGGTTTCACAGTATCGTTTGATACTTGTATTGTTTCGTGTGCTATCGGTTGATACACACATTGTTTTATGTTTGGTTTCACAGTATCGTTTGATACTTGTATTGTTTCGTGTGCTATCGGTTGATACACACATTGTTTTATGTTTGGTTTCACAGTATCGTTTGATACTTGTATTGTTTCGTGTGCTATCGGTTGATACACACATTGTTTTATGTTTGGTTTCACAGTATCGTTTGATACTTGTATTGTTTCGTGTGCTATCGGTTGATACACACATTGTTTTATGTTTGGTTTCACAGTATCGTTTGATACTTGTATTGTTTCGTGTGCTATCGGTTGATACACACATTGTTTTATGTTTGGTTTCACAGTATCGTTTGATACTTGTATTGTTTCGTGTGCTATCGGTTGATACACACATTGTTTTATGTTTGGTTTCACAGTATCGTTTGATACTTGTATTGTTTCGTGTGCTATCGGTTGATACACACATTGTTTTATGTTTGGTTTCACAGTATCGTTTGATACTTGTATTGTTTCGTGTGCTATCGGTTGATACACACATTGTTTTATGTTTGGTTTCACAGTATCGTTTGATACTTGTATTGTTTCGTGTGCTATCGGTTGATACACACATTGTTTTATGTTTGGTTTCACAGTATCGTTTGATACTTGTATTGTTTCGTGTGCTATCGGTTGATACACACATTGTTTTATGTTTGGTTTCACAGTATCGTTTGATACTTGTATTGTTTCGTGTGCTATCGGTTGATACACACATTGTTTTATGTTTGGTTTCACAGTATCGTTTGATACTTGTATTGTTTCGTGTGCTATCGGTTGATACACACATTGTTTTATGTTTGGTTTCACAGTATCGTTTGATACTTGTATTGTTTCGTGTGCTATCGGTTGATACACACATTGTTTTATGTTTGGTTTCACAGTATCGTTTGATACTTGTATTGTTTCGTGTGCTATCGGTTGATACACACATTGTTTTATGTTTGGTTTCACAGTATCGTTTGATACTTGTATTGTTTCGTGTGCTATCGGTTGATACACACATTGTTTTATGTTTGGTTTCACAGTATCGTTTGATACTTGTATTGTTTCGTGTGCTATCGGTTGATACACACATTGTTTTATGTTTGGTTTCACAGTATCGTTTGATACTTGTATTGTTTCGTGTGCTATCGGTTGATACACACATTGTTTTATGTTTGGTTTCACAGTATCGTTTGATACTTGTATTGTTTCGTGTGCTATCGGTTGATACACACATTGTTTTATGTTTGGTTTCACAGTATCGTTTGATACTTGTATTGTTTCGTGTGCTATCGGTTGATACACACATTGTTTTATGTTTGGTTTCACAGTATCGTTTGATACTTGTATTGTTTCGTGTGCTATCGGTTGATACACACATTGTTTTATGTTTGGTTTCACAGTATCGTTTGATACTTGTATTGTTTCGTGTGCTATCGGTTGATACACACATTGTTTTATGTTTGGTTTCACAGTATCGTTTGATACTTGTATTGTTTCGTGTGCTATCGGTTGATACACACATTGTTTTATGTTTGGTTTCACAGTATCGTTTGATACTTGTATTGTTTCGTGTGCTATCAGTTGATACACACATTGTTTTGCAATATCGCTCATACTGGAAATAAGCGATATGCTGTATTTAAAGACCGCTGATTCCCGCGATGGAAACAGCAGACTTCGACAGATAGTATTCTTAAATATACTTGGTTGAACGGTTACTTCTTTGATCTCCTATTACACCCCGTTCGAAGCCTCCTTTAGCAAGCAGCGCTCACTTCCTGTTGACCACGAAGCCATCTGCTCCTATCGTACCGATACGTGACTAGGGCCTAGCCCGAACACGTTACATCTGAAAAGAGACGCTCTCAGGGCGCGATGGGACCGAGCAGTAATTTGATATGCACTATTCTAGGAGAGGGCTCTCTACCCATATTGCTAGAACCCAATACCCAATTAATAATACCTCTGTAACCACTTGAGAGCAATTCTATTCAGAAGTATCTCATAACAAGAATGCTGATATTAGGTAAAGAGTAAGTACGTTTAATGGTCTATAATACGTGTCTATGTCTATATGACCAACAAAGAATACGGTTAACATGCGAAATATCACTAGGAGTAAGTATGGCGAATCAAAGTCCTAAGGGACGGAAATGGTATAATCATAGCACAAGGAAGCCCAAACGGGACAAAAAACAGAGAAACCCAAGAAAACAAAGCGAAGAAGCCCAGCCCAGAAAAGAAAACAGAGAAACACAGAAAACAGGAAAAAAGATTTAAGAAACCTATCCCAGAAAACAAAAAGCCCAAAAGAGGCAAAAAACAGAGAAACCCAAGGAAAACAAAGCAAAGAAACCCAGCCCAGAAAAGAAAGCAGAGAAATCTAGAAGAAAAAAAAAGCCAAGAAACCCACCCCCGCAAAAGCCCAAACAAGACGAAGCCAGTCTCCAAGATCCTATATCTTAAACTAAGCCTGAGTCTCAGAACCCGGAGAGGGATGACAGGGAGCCAAAGCCTCAGGTTGTTCATATTGATTCATGTAGAGGGGCATATAATCCGCACCCTGTTTTACTCGTGCCTGGGAGATCAGCTCACGAGAGTGCGATTGAAACCCAATCACATGCCAGTCCTTGCTCCTTATCCTTTTCTCCCATCCAGCTTGGGACTAAGTAAAGCCCCTTTTGCGCTTTGCCCAGCGCAACGGATCTTCTTCCAACTCCGAGTCGGTATCGGGTTCTGTATAGAACTTGGTAATATCAAACTGACCGTGATCCAAATAACAGTGGCCACACCTCGTAATAGACATATTGGGATGAATGGGGGAAGCATCAGGAGGGCCACCCACAGGAGGAGCCAAGGCAGGGTGCAGGAAGCAAGCCACAGTAAGAGGTCGGGCATTGGAGAGACAAAGCCAGGCATTAATCTGATCATTATCGATCAGTTCAACCTGGTGGGTTGCGTCGGGGGTGGCGTTGTGGGGCTGGATATCTTCAAGGATGCCCACCAACTTTCCGGGGTATTCCCCACCCTCAAGGTGCCAAGAAACAGCTTAACCAAGCTCTTGTAGGGTGTGATGCCTCAGAATTGCCAACCAATTGCTATTTAGCATTCCACCTGCAGGAACTACCCAGAGCAGTGAGCGTGCGGTTCAGGTAGATGTATTGGTGGTCTCGATGTAGATGATCTTGATAGGCTTTTCCTCAGAGACAGAGGATGGGGGATGAACAACGGCGACATCTGCTTGAGTGCCAGAAGGGCCAGCAACAACTTCCTCCTTATGTTCATCGTCGAAGTTCATTCAGGCCGCCTTTCGCATCTCGGCAGCTGTCTTAAGAATGTCAGCAAGGAGGGAGTTGCGAGCGCGGTGGAAGAGCTAGTAAGGTCTATCACGAGGGGTGTTAAACTTTGCTTGGAAGCCTTTGAGGGTAGAATGTGAGATTGCAGCCATCCTCACTTCTTCCCACAAGGCATTCCCACACTGCCTCCTCGAGGTAATCTTCTTTTCCCTCCATTGCTGCAAGATGAAGTTCCTAACAGCACAGTACCTCCTCCCGGCAACGGTGCCCCCCACTCCATTCAGGTTCAGCTCGGTTCTAAATTCCACAGTGGGAATTCGTGACATGCTAGTAACCAATTAGATCAACAATAACCAAAGCCCAGGAAGGAACCACAAGGATGTGCAAGAGACTCACTTATGCAATGCAAGTAAGAAAAAAAGTTTGGTAGTGGGAGAGGTAATTGATCTATCTTCTCAAGAGCTTATTGGCACCATTATAGGTCTATCAGGGGCTTTTACTGATCGAGGGTGTTTGCGTGACTGGATAGAGAGGTAGCAGGAGTGGTTACACCTTAATGAATCAGTGGTCGCAACGAGAAACTTGATGAGAGCTTCAACTTACCTTATTGGGGCTTCAAAAGGCCAGATGAGGTTCCGCTGTTAAGAAGCTAAGAAGTATTCTATGACCACTAAGTTGAACATCAAAAGGAGCTGCGAAATGATCTAATTGAGCCACTCTGTAACCTTTTGTGATACCCACAAGATAATAGAACTCCTCAAGAGTAACACAAGGTGATGGGATAAGGTAATGGGATGCTAATGGTGATTGTTAATAATCCCATTAATTACCAGAGGTAGACAACATACCATTTAACGTCTGAAATGACCTTGATGAATGAATAAACTGAGAGAAGTGAAGAGGTTTGATGATAAGGGAGAACGGAACAAAGGAAGGTAGGGAGGAAGGTGGTACTAAACAGGACAAAAAACGAGCAGCTTGAAAATTCGAGGTATTTGTTGAATATCCAAGTTTCAACTCAGGGAGCAAACCTCTTGAAAGAAGTACTATGTTCATCGTACATTCAAGATCTAAAGGGCTGTTCGGAATATACAAAAGAAAGCATACAGAGATACAGTGCCATTCAAGTACAAGCATACGAACTTGTATTCTTACCCTAAACAACCTCACTGTACTATTGAAGGTATAAGTCAAACAAACTTGGAAAAGAGCCCTAGAGAGGTATGAATAGTAAGCGACCAGGATAGCCCTAACCTGTTTGTACTGGGGATTTCAAATTTCTGATATAAGGAAATACATACTTTTAAATATAGATCTTGTAGGTTCAATTTGACCATGTAAAGTCTTGGATCTACTGAGAATAAGATGTAGATGTAACGGGGGCACCCCTAGGAAGATGGATCCCAAGGTTGCGACCGCACCAAACAACTTCAAACTTATCGCCAAAAGTTCACACAAATGTAAGAGTAAAGTAGACGGTAAAACTTAATATCGTTAAGCCTGACGCTTCACTCAATTAAGGTCTCGAGAGGATTGATTGTTGGAGTAGGAGAGTTCTCGCATAGACTTTCAGGTAGTTTTATCTTATGCCAGAAACTCCCCCATCAGTTTACTCCAACTGTTCGAGCACACCCTTCTCCGCTAAGGGCGGTCCGACACGTCTCCTGACACCCCCTTCGGGCATGTATGTGTCGACCCGCTCTAGTCGGCGTTCACCATATGTGCATATCGTTTCTGCGGCGCATTTCCATTCTGCCCGCCGGAGTGAAAACCTCTGCGCATCGGGGACTTGCCAGTGGCTAACTGTCAAGACCCCTTGCTGAACTAGACTATCTATGACACCCTTCCCATGCGCGTTGATTTCTTCTTGACGCCGGAAGCTACCGTGAACGGTTTATCTATCTACTATTTACGAGTCTCGGGCTTCCGGTGTCTTCCGCAGGGTACGGTGGTCCAGGAGTGATCCAATGGGCGCTACCCACGACCACTACCTCGGATACACCTTACCTGCGGTAGGAATCATGCTTTTAGTGTCTCTGCACTTCCCTCTCAGAGCCTATGGCGTTGGGGACATCCTTGGGCGTGGTAGGTGCAAAACGTTCCCAGTCGTCCCGGCACCACCCGGGACTACCTTCGGGACCCCCACGGTTAACTCCCGTTAACTCCGTCAGTTTTGGTCCGTTTTACTCCGAACAACTTGGAGGAGGTACTCCACCTTCCACCCTATGCCCCCTTGTATATCCTGCGAACAGCTTACGGTCGACCGGACGGCAGCAACGTATACGGTGTTGCAAGCGGGTCTCCAAAGATCCTCCTTTGCTAGACTGCACACAACTACGCAACCGTTTGCCCATGACGTCCGGGCCTCAAGGCGGGGCCGGAGGGGCATGATAGGAATAATGTCTCCAATTTACAGCTTCTTCGTAGCTGCGTAGCTCGCCCAATAGCATCTCCCGGAACCCCAGATTCCAGTATTATGCATGGCTTCGTGTGACAAACATTCCAGTCATTTTTCCCAAACTCCCCGAGGGACTTCGTATTGGCAGGTAGGGTAACTCAGATCCTTGAACAGGGTAATCCAAGCCTCAAGGCAGGGTAACCCTGTTCTGAGGGTAGGGTAATCTTGTCCGGTGGACAAGTGGATTTTCTCCTGTTACCCTATCTATCCCACTTCCGGGGATAGACACACTCGGCCTTTCTCTAGTTACCCAGCCTAGCTGTGTATTGGCCCTTCATAGGTCCCTAAGTACGCTGACACCAACCTTGGGCGTAGCCATGTACCTAAATACTTGTGTCCACTAAGTCTGCTCATCTCGGAGCCCGGGCCATCGGGTCTCCGTAGGTCAAGTACTCACTTGCCTGCCGGTTCCTATCAGTTCGCCTCCGGGCTACCTGTATGGGTGTAGGTTCCGGCTGCCATAGCTCACGTATGCTGGGTCGTTACACCATTCCACCCCTTCCAGCCATTTCTCCAAACACCCCTGGCAGGGTGCTTCGTGCACGAAACGACCTGATTCCTTCTAGTGCTGTAGGTCAATGTAATTTCAGACTGTCCGGTCCTGACAATCCTGGGTTGCGATATCCATCGGTCCGCAATCATCGCACTAGCCGACGTAAAATATTTTCCAGTATGGCTCCTGTGATATAACTGGTACAGGTACCAGGTTAGTTTATGTTTGGGTTCACAGTATCTTTTGATACTGATATTGTTTCATATCCTATCAGTTGATACACACATTATTTTATGTTTGGTTTTACAGTAACGTTTGATACTTGTATTATTTCGTGTGCTATTGGTTGATACACACATTGTTTTATGTTTGGTTTCACAGCATCGTTTGATACTTGTCTTGTTTCATGTGCTATTGGTTGATACACACATTGTTTTATGTTTGGTTTCACAGTATTGTTTGATACTTGTATTGATTTGTGTGCTATTAGTTGATACACATATTGTTTTATATTTGGCTTCACAATAATGTTTGATAGTTGTATTGTTTCATGTACTATCCGTTGATACACACATTGTTTTAGGTTTGGTTTCACAGTATTGTTTGATACATGTATTGTTTTGTGTGCCATCGGTTGATACACACCTTGTTTTATGTTTGGTTTCACAGTATCGTTTGATACTTGTATTGTTTTGTGTGCTATCGGTTAATACACACAATGTTTTGGAATATTGCTCATACTGAAGATAAGCGATATGCTGTATTTAAAGACAGCTGATTCCTGCAGTGGAAACAGCAGACTTCGATAGATGGTATTTTTAATATACTTGGTTGAACGGTTACTTCTTTGATCTCCTATTACATCTGGTTCGAAGACTCCTTTAGTAAGCAGTGCGCGCTTCTTCTTGATCAAGAAGCCATCTGCTCCTATTGTACCGCTATGTGACTAGGGCCTGGCCCGAACAAATTACAAGTGGAATGGTTCCACTATGTAGTAGTTCGTCAACAATAATGTGTCGTCCCTTGATGCTTATTTCCTCGTAGGTCAACATTTTTTAGTTTTGTAAAGTGGCAAAGGTTTGCAAGAGAGCAAAGGTTTTTGTTTCGGCTTGGAGGTCTGGTAGTCTGGTTTTTTCTCTTTGGAGGAGTTTGAGGGATGGCGGGTGGCATTTATGTCTTGCTGTTGACCTTGCTTAGGTGTTGACCTCGTTTAAGTGTTCTGGGAAAGGTGGGTGGTACTCAATTCCGGTTTCTTCCGTCTCCATGCACATCTTATATTTTTCTGTGCTCAGGTAACACCCACTTCCAAAGCGGAATATATCAGACATTGTTTCGCCCCACATCCATCCTGTTGATTCAGTTGTTATTTCTAGGCATTTGGTGCAAATATGTATAAATAGTCAATCTGTAAGATATCGTCTAGGAATAATATCACGGTTTACCAATAGTTCCATTACCTGATGGCACAGTCCCCACGGCACTTATTCATAGTTTGACATGCCAAGGCTGTTGGATAGTGTGTTTCTTTCGTTGTTATTCCCAGTACTCGGCCTTGGCCAGCCGAGTTAGGTATGCTACTTCATCTTCCATGACCCGATTTTCATCTTCGCTGCTTTCGAAATCACTTTCAAAATGGGCTGACCAAAATCCATCTTGTATGTTTTTATCCGTGTCTCGGCGCAGGTGTTGTATTTCCGGCAGGGTTGGGCTCTATGCCACCGTTACATGGTTTATTGTAGTGGGTAGCTTGTCCTCCAGTTTGTTGTCCTCCCACCATTGGTTTACCAGTTCCATCGCATTTTCTGACCCTTCAAGGGGTTCGCAGCCGTTTTTTGTTTGCGGATATCCTGTCCATTTTACCAGAAACTGGTCGTGGTTATAGGGCTTCCTGTGGTCCCGTATAACCTCCTCCTCCCATTCCGATTATTCACTAACCGTGATTGGAGGCGGCTTTGGGTGGCCTCTTCTGGAGAAGACGGTATTGCGGTTAGAGAGATATCGTTTCACAGTAGATGCGTGGAATGTCGCTTGCCCGTTGCTGTACATTCTGCCATCTATTTCGACTGTGCAGTTTTGTGTATGTTTATCATATTCAATTATCTTGCACAGTCCTCGCTAGTGCGGTTGCGGTTTCTTGCTTTGCCCTGATTCAGTTGCGAAAAGGCTTTTATAAACTAATAACAGGTTACCTTTCCCTATTGGTGTACACTGTCTGCGCTGTTTTGCTGCCATTCTTGTGCTCCTAAATCAGGCCAATTTGATAGCATTAAATGCTGTGTTCTGGATTGCTTGGTGTCTGTTCAACAATTTGTTGGCGGCCGGGACTGCACAGTTCTGGAAATTCGCTAGCGGTAGTAGCGCGTAGTTTTTTCTGAAAACAGCTTCATATGGTGACATACTAAGGGTTTCGGACCATCCTGCATTTAGGGATACTGCCGTTTCCGGCATGGTATCAAACCAATTGTTTTGTCTTGCATTGGCTAGATTTCGAAGAGATCTTTTTAATTCTTGAATTTTCCTTCCACCTTGTCCATTCGTTCCATGGTGGCCTGATGCTGCCTTGATATGCCCAATGCCCAGCCATCGACACTGCTGTCTTCACACATGTGACTCGAATCGTGGGTCAGCATCGCTTACTAGAGATGTTGGGTAGCCATGGGGTGTAAATATTTTGTTGCATAGAAGTTCCCAGGTTGTTATTTCCGTCACTTGCTTAGTTGTAGGTATGAACCATGTGAATCCCGAAAACCTATCCATCGCAAGGAGGATTGCCTCATATCCCCATGAGTTATAGATGGGTCCCGCAAAGTCAATAGCTATCGATTCGAAAATTCCTGACGGTAGGACAATTGTCTAAGCCTTTCCTTCTGGCAACTTTGTGGGTTCTTTGTTTATCTGGTAGGTGTGGCATTGGGCCACATACGCTCTGAAGTCCTTCCGCATTTCAGGCCAAAATCGGTACCCAGTAGCGTACCGTAAGTTTCGTTCAGAACTGTGGTGGCCTTTCTTGTGGATTTCGCTAATGACGTCCTCCCTTAATATTGTATTTCCATATGCGGGGCCTTTTGGAATATACAGGCAGTCTTCCCCGTACCTGGTTTTTGTGTATAGTATTCCATTTGCAACCTTCTAGGAGGGTAAATCTCCTGTGGAGTCCATACTTTTGTTGACTTTTTTTCATATTGCTTCTCTCCAGTACGCTGCAACCATATGTGCTTGCAATGTCCCGATCATTTCATTGATTGTTTGCAAGGTATTGCGCTCGTCTTCCATCTCGCTTCCTCTGGTTGTCCCAGGTTGGTCATCCTCCTCACTGTTTTCCAAGACATTGTAAAGTTCCCGTCGATATCCACTCATCGTTAGGGGTATCACTGAAACTATCGTTTCATTTCCGAGGCTTTCTAATCATTCTGCTCGTCTAATAGGTGGTGGGCTATCTGGGCCTGGTATTCAGAATCCTGCTATTGTCTCATAGGTAATGTCCTCTATCAGTTCCGCCCATCTGACAGGTGGTGGACTATCGGCTTCTGGTATTTGAAAAGTCGGGGCTTGTGGGTTTAGCAGTGCCAGGATTGCATAAGATCTCGGCGTTGGCTGGGCAAGGGTGGACGGTCCTTCTCCAACGCCATTTGGTCTTCTGCTGATCGTTTGTTGCCATTCCCAGTCCTTGATTTTGGAGGACTCTGGAGGGCTTGGGTTAATTTGTGTACTTGCGGGGCTTGGTCGTTCACTAGGAGGGTGAGGAGTTGGGTTACTCCGCCGTCTAGGATAGTTGTTTGTGAATTTGATCTCGGTTTGATGATATGGGCAATGATCCATGTAACAGTGTGAGTAGTGCAACGTGCTATGTTGGAGTTCTTCAGATGGCGTGCTTTGCATAGTACACTGGTCACCCCAATCATTTCCTGCAGTAATTGAGCAGGGGCTTTCAGGGGGTACAGGGGCCTTGGTAGGGTACTCAGTGTATGAGTAAGGAGGGGAGGTAGAGGAGGCATCTCCTTCCGGTTCCATCATGTTTGATTCTTGCTCGTAGACTGTGTTATCTGAGCTGTCATTTGCTTCCTTGGTATGATCATGGACATAGAGTGGATTTAAGTCTAATCCTCCCTCGTATGTCCGGAAAAGGATATCAGCTAAATAGGCCCTACTTCCTGGTACGTAGACTATCTTCACGTCGTACTTTCCTAAGGCACTGGGCCATCTATCTTGCTTTCTGCTTAGGTTCTTTGCCATTCGCAGATGTGTCAGGGGTTGGTGGTCTGTAACTATTGTAAAAGAATTTCCCTTTAGTGCATTGTGGAACTGATTAAGCACTTCCACTATTGCTAAGGCCTCTTTATTGGTGGTTCCATAATCCATCTGTGCATTGGTGAATTTCCTACTGTCTAACGCAGCTGGTCAAGCTGTCTCGTAGGTGGGTCCTTGTCCTACCCATGCCCATATCCCAAATCAGAGGCATTCGTTGCTAACCAAATTGGTTCCTTGCTTCTTATGTCTATTGGCCGCATGACTTAGTGATCGATAATTCGCTTTTTTACCATTTTGAACCTGGTCTGATGGGTAGTTGTCCATACAAATTCGGCATTCGCTGTTAAGTCCGTTAATGGTGCTGTCATGGTCGAATAATATGGGAGGAACTGGGCCACATAGTTCACTATTCCTAGAAAGCCTTGCAATTCTTTTTTGTTTTTGGGCGTTTCCCAAACCTGCAATAGATGATATTTTCAGGGGCGATGCATGGATTCCTTCACCATCCACTATGTGTCCTAGTACTTCTAGCCTGTCTGCGAATAGTACTGACTTCCTTTTACTTGTATAGAATTTTGCCTTTCTGAGTTGGTCACATACCTGCCGTATGTGCCTTTCATGCTCTTCTGGTATATCCGAGAATATGAGAATATTATCAATGTATACCCATATAAAGTAAGGTAAGAATTTGCTTAGGAGGTCTTCTATTATTCACATAAATGTTGCTGGTACATTCATGTCTACTTGTAGTATTACCTTGCTGACAAATCCTCCAAATGGGGTTTTGAATGAGTTGAACTTAATGCTGTCCTTGTCCACTGGTATTTGGAAGTATGTGTTGCTCAGGTCAATCTTACGCCTGAATTTTATTTGTCCAATGCATTTAAGGATCTGCTGTTGGTTGGGGATCGATGGACTATCTATGATCGTGTTATCGTTTCTTACTTTCAGGTCCACTAAGGGGTAGATCCTTCCATCTGTCTTAGGTTGTACGAACATAGGTGCTGCTCCAGAAACTTCCTGTCATACAATTACTCCAGCTAGTAATTTCTTATTTATCCAGTTCATGAGTTTCTCCTTGTATGCTTCTGGAATTGAGTATGTCGGTTGGTTTTTTAGATCTGTTGGGTCTTTCAGCTGAATGTGATAGTCAATCTTACACACAGGGGGTAGCCTTTCAGGGACCGTGTCGGGGACTATATCCTTGTATTCTTCCAACAGTGTTGCCGAGATTGCATCTGTAACCGCAACTCGGACTTCCCCGCTTGTTGGTTTGCATGGTACTCGCTGTTCGTTATCGGGAAACTCCACTGCTGTGTCCCCACATCTGATAAGAGTCTTGTGTCTTTTCAGGAATGGCATTCCAATCAGGGCGTCGTACTTTGTCCAGTTTTCTACTAACATCTCCTGGTTTGTCCCTTTGTTTTTCCCAATTCCTATAGTCAGCCTACATTTCTTGTGGCTTGAAGAGCAGGAACCTTTCATTGCCATGTTGACTGCTGTTGGTTGGGGTAGGGGTTCTGTTTGTATGCTATGGATCGAGATAAAGGTAGTGCTGATAATGTCACAACCGATAGTTCCTGTATTGAACAGTATCATTGCTGGATGGCCCTGTATGCAGATCGTTCCTTCTGGTGTATCATGGGCCCGTGTTGTTAGTACAAGTTGGGTTTGGAGGCTTTCCATTTCCACTGAATTAATTTCCACTTTGTCGTATTCAGTTGCTTCCATATGGTTCGTGCTAGCCGCCCGCTTAGCTGTTTTTCCTTTTCCCTTTTTGGCATAACAGTCCTTTGCATAGTGCCCCTTTTTCATGCATTCGAAACATGTGCCTTCATCGTGTCGTTTCTTCTTCTTATCTTTCTTGTCTCTCGAACCTTTGCGGTATGGTTTATCCTTCCTTGTATTGTCCGGCGATGATGATCCTTTAATGTTCTTCTGCTGTGGTATGCAGGTTCGGTAAACTCCTATTTCCTACAGGATAGCGTCCTTGCATACCAGCCTGTTTGACTATCTTGTGAAAGAAGTCCCCTTCTTCTTCCATGGGTTCTACCTCCTGGCATAGTATGGGACGCATTGCTTTATACAGTCTTTGTCGCAGTGTGTACTGAGATACCGTCCTGGTAGGCAATTGTCCATAGTATATTAGGAGAACCATTGCGACCATGCTTATTCTTTCTCTTTTCCCATTTCGTATTTGCTGGATATCCTTTAACTTTCTATATAGTTCTTCCGTGTTTCGCGAGGATTGGAATCTATCTCTGAGGTATTTTATCACGGTTGTTCCGCAGATTTTTTCCCCACTGTCGTAGTGGTTCATTGCTCGGTAGTATGCTTCCTCTGCTTTTCCGGTACAGAAACTTGCCAAGTACGCTCAACCTCCTTCTTTGGCTTTTTCTACTCCATGCGGGACAAGGTATTGAGAACTGGTTGTTACTTATCAATCTAATACCTCAGGTTTTAGATCTTCCTTTTCATCTGAGAACGTGGGCGGCAGCGGGAGTTTGATTTTTGGTCCTGGGCTGGTCGGCACGGTGGATTCTCCTTCGGACATATTGTGTTAGGACTCTTTGTTGCTGGAGCTGTCTTCTGATGAGCTTTCAGACGAGTTGCTGTGGGGCTCGTCTGGCGGTTCTTTTACTACCGACTGATCTGCTGTTTCTTTGTCGTCGTCTTCCTTCTTAGGTGTGCCGACAGGTAGGCTGTCTTTCTTTGGCAGTTGTGCCAGTGCCTTTCCTTTGCTGGGGCTGAGAGGAAAGAGCCCAGGAAGGCTGGTTGCTGCCTTTGCTAACTCGTCAGTTGATTTGCTAAAGGTCTGCCTGGCCAAATCCCGAGCTAATTGTCTTTCTGCTTCCTCAATTGAGAAATCGCTCTTTGGCCCTTTCGGTTTCTTGGGTTGCCTTCTTTTGGTAAGGCCTTCTCGTGGGACCTGCTTCCTACTTCCTGTCTCTAGTGACTCAACAGTGTCGTGTTGGCGGGGCCGAACCTTCTGTGGATCTACCACTCCCCACTGCTAGCTTCTTCTTTGTTGGACTTTCGAAGGTTGATCAGACCAGGTCCGGGCAGGCTTCTTAACCACTTGCTAAGGTTAGACGAATGTAACGTGTTCAGGCCATGCCCTAGTCACGTAGCGGTACGATAGGAGTAGATGGCTTCTTGATCAACAAGAAGTGAGCGCTGCCAACTAAAGGAGTCTTCGAACAGTGTATAATACGAGATCAAAGAAGCAACCGTTCAACTCAGTATATTAAGAATACTGTCTGTTGAAGTCTGCTGTTTCCACTGTGGGAATCAGTGGTTTTTAAATATACCATATGGCTTAACTCCAGTATGAGCGATATTCCAAGACATTGTGTGTATCATCCGATAGCACACGAAACAATACCAGTATTAAACAATACTGTGAAACCAATCATAAAACAATTTATGTATCAACCAATAGCACACGAAATGATACAAGTATCAAACGAGACTGTAAGACCGAACATAAACCAACCTAGTTTCCATACCAGTTATAGAACGGTTTGCGCCACTGTGGTTGCAATTTCTTGTTTCGTCCCGATTCCGCTGCGAATAGGCTTCTACAAACCAACAACAGGTTACCCTTTCCTATCGGTTTGTGGTGTCTCCCGCGTTTTGCTGCCATTCTTGTACTCCTAAATCCTGTAAACTTGGAGAGAACAGAAAAGAGGTTGACGATAGGAAGGACGACGGCTATTTGTATCATAATCTTCAGGTGTACCTCTCCCACGAGCCATGTGTAATGTGCAGTATAGCACTCCTTCACAGCCGTGTTGGATCTGTGGTATTCGGAATGAGGATGACAAGCATTAAATGCCGTGTTCCGGATTGCTTAGTGTCTGTCGAACAATTCATCGGCGGCGGGTACTGCGGAATCCTTTAAATTTGCTAGTGGGAGCAGTGGGTAGTTTTTTCCAAAAACAGCTTTGTATGGTGACATACCAAGTGTTTTGGACCATCCTGCATTTAAATATGCAGCCGTTTCGGGTATGGCATTAAACCAATTGCTTTGTCTTGCATTGACTAGGTTTCGAAGAGCCATTTTCAATTCCTGAATCACCCTTTCGACTTGTCCGTTTGTCTTATGGTAGCCAGGTGCCGCCCCAATATGCTCAATTCCCAGTGATCGATATTGCTGTTCCCATACATGTGACTCAAACCATGGGTCGGCATCACTCACTTTGGTTGTTGGATAGCCGTGGGGTGTAAATATCTTGGTGCATAGTAGTTCCTAGGTTGTTATTGCCGTTACTTCTCTGTTTGTTGATATGAGCCATGTAAATCCCGAAAACCTGTCCATGCCTACCAGGATCATGTCATATCCCCATGAATTGTGGAATGTCCCTGCAAAGCCAATCACTATTGACTCAAAAATCTCTGCAGGTAGGACAATTGTCTGCCCCTTTCCTTCTGGTAATTTTGTGGGTTCCTTTTTCGTTTGGTGGTTGTGGCATTGGGTCACATATGCTCTGAAGTCCTTGCACATTTCAGGCTAGAATGGGTACTCGGTAGTATACCGCAAGTTCCGTTCAGCCCTGTAATGGCCTTCGTTGTGAATCTCAGACAAAATATACTCTCTTAATGTCGTGTTTCCAAACGTGGGGCCTTTTAGAATATAAAGGCATCCCTCCCCATATCGTGTTGTAGCATACAGCATTCTATTTGCGCCCATGTAGGACAACAAATCTCCTCTGGGGTCCATGTTTTCATTTACCTTTTTCCATATTGGTTCCTTCCAGTATGCTGCAACCATGTGCACTCTGCATGTTCTAATCATTTCATTGATTGTCTGCCTAATATCGTGTTCGTCTTCTATTTTGCTTCCTCTAGTTGTCTCAGGTTGATCATCCTCCTCGTTGTCTTTCAAGACATTGTATAGTCCCTACCGATACTCACTCATTGTTGGGGGCATGACTGAAACAATTGTCTCGTTGCGGAGACTTTCTAACTGTTTGGCTTATTTGATCGGTAGTGGGCTGTCTGGTCCTGGCATTCAGAATGCGGGGGGGCTTCAGGGTTCAGCAGTGCCGGCCTTGCGTTGGACCTGGGCACTGGCTGAACAAGGGTGGACTGCCCTTCCCCAGTGCTAGTTGGTCTACCACCAATCGTTTGTTGCCATTCCCAGTCATTGATCTCAGGGGACTCCGTAGCGCTTGGGTCAATTTCTGTGCTTAGGGGACTCCGACCTTCACTAGGCAGTCGCGGAGTTGGTTTGTATTGCCACCAGAGGTAGTTGTTTGTGAACTTGATCTCAGTCTGGTGATATGGGCAGTGGTCCAAGTAACAGTGCGAATAGTGCAATTTGCTATGTTGGAGCTCCGCAGGTGGCGTGCTCCGTAAGGTACACTTGTCACTCCAATCATTTCCTGCAGTGATTGCGCAGGAGCTTTTGGAGAGTACGGGGGCCTTGTTGAAGTACTCAGTGCATGAGTAAGGAGTAGAGCTAGGGGAGACGTCTCGCTCGAGTTCAATTGTGTTTGACTCTTGCTTGTAGATTGTGTTATCTGAGATATCATCTGCTTCCATCCTGTAGTTATGGACATAGAGTGGGTTTAAGTCTGATTCTGCCTTGTATATCTGGGAAAGGGCATCAGCTAAATGGTTTGTCCTTCTGGGTACATAGACTATCCTTGCGTCGTACCTTCCCAAGGCATTGAGCCATCTAACTTGTTTTCTACTCGGGTTCTTCCCGGTCTAGAAATGTGTCAGGGGTTGGTGGTCTGTAACCATTGTAAAGGAATTTCCCATTAATACATTATAGAATGGCTTAAGGGCTTCTACTATCAGTAAGGCCTCTTTGTCAGTGGTTCCATAATTCATTTGAGTGTTGGTGAATTTCTTGCAGTGTAATGCAGCTGGTCGAGCTGTCTCGTATATGGTTGCCTGTCCTACCCATGCTACTATTCTCCAGTCTGCGGCGGCCATGACTAGCCAAATTGGTTCCTTGCTCCATATGTCTATTGGCCACATGACTTAGTGATTGACAATTCGCTTTTTTACCATCTCGACTACGGCCTCATGGGTGCTGGTCTATATGAATTCCGTGTTCCATGTTAAATCTGTTAATAGTGCCGTTAGGATACCATGGTGTTGGAGGAACTGGGCCACATAGTCCACTATTCCTAGAAAGCGTTGCAATTCCTTTTTGTTTTGAGGTGTTTTCCAACATGCAATAGAAGCTATTTTCTGGGGGGATGCATGGATTCCTTCATTATCCACTATGTGTCCTAGTACTTCCAGCTTATCTGCAAATAGTACTAACTTCTTCTTGCTTGCATTGAATTTTGCGTTCCTGAGTCAGTCACATACCTGCTGTATGTACTTTTTGTGCTCTTCTGATGTATCCGGGAATATGAGAATATCATCAATGTATACCCATATAAAGTAATATAGGAATTCACTTTGGAGGTCTTTTATTATTCACATAAAGGTTGCAGGTACATTCATGTCCCCTTGTAGCATTCCCTTGCTGACAAATCCTCAAAACAGGGTTTTGAACGAGTTGAACTTAACGCTATCTTTATCCACTCATGTTTGGAAATATGAGTCGCTTAGGTTGATCTTACTCCTGAATTTTCCTCATCCAATGCAGTTTAGGATCTGCGGTTGGTTGGGGATCGATGGACTACTTATGATCGTATTATCATTTCGAATTTCCAAGTCTACCAGGGGGCAGATCCTTCCGTCTGACTTGGGTTATACAAATATAGGTGCCGCTCCAGGGACTTCCTGTCCTACTATTACCACAGCTCGCAGTTTCTCATTAATCCAGTTCATGAGTTTCTCCTTATATGCTTCTGGGATTGAGTATGTTGGTTGCTTTTTTAGGTCAGTTAGATCCTTTAGCCGAATGTGGTAGTTAATCTTATCGACGGGGGGTAGTGTTTCAGGGACTTTGTCTGGCAATACATCCTTGTATTCTTCCAACAGTGTCTCTGAGGTTGTGTCTGAAATGTCAGCTCTCAACTCCCCGCTTGTTGGTTTACATAATATGCGCCGTTTGTTATCGGGAAACTCCACTGCTGTGTCTTCACATCTGATAAGAGCATTATGTCTTTTTAGGAATGGCATACCAATCAGGGCATCGTGTTTTGCTAAGGTTCCTACCAACATCTGCTGATTTGTCTATTTCTTTTTCCCGATTCCTATAGTCAGTTCACATTTCTTGTGGCTTGAAGAGCAGGAACCTTTTATTGCCATGTTGACTGTCGTTGGTTGGAGTAGAGGTTCTGTGGGTATGCCATGGGTAGAGATAAAGGTAGTGCTAATAATGTCACAACCGATTGTTCCTGTATTGTAACGTGTTCAGGCTGGGCCCTAGTCACGTAGCGGTACGATAGGAGCAGATGGCTTCATGATCAAAACGAAGCAAGCGCTGCTAGCTAAAGGAGGCTTTGAACGGGGTGTAATAGGAGATCAAAGAAGTAACCGTTCAACCAAGTATATTTAAGAATACTATCTGTCGAAGTCTGCTGTTTCCATCGCGGGAATCAGCGGTCTTTAAATACAGCATATCGCTTATTTCCAGTATGAGCGATATTGCAAAACAATGTGTGTATCAACTGATAGCACACGAAACAATACAAGTATCAAACGATACTGTGAAACCAAACATAAAACAATGTGTGTATCAACCAATAGCACACGAAACAATACAAGTATCAAACGATACTGTGAAACCAAACATAAAACCCTAGTAACCCGTACCGGTTACATGTATCAAATAGTACCTTTGCTGGATGACGTTCTATGTGGATTGTTCCTTCCAGTGTGTCATGGGGCCTAACTGTCAGTGCTGGTTGCTTTCGGAGGCTTTCCATTTCTACGGAATTAATTTCCACTTCATTGTATTCGGTTACTTCCACGTAGTTGATGCTCGCCTCTCGCTTAGCTGTTTTTCTTTTTCCCTTTTTGGCAAAGCAGTCCTTTGCATAGTGTCCCTTTTTTCCGCATTCAAAACATGTACCTTCATCACCTCTTCCTTGCTTCTTATCCTTTTTATCTTTCGAACCTTTGCGGTTTGCTTGTTCCTTCCTTGTGTTATTATGTGAGGACAATTCTTTGCCGCTCCGGTGCGGGGGAACGTGCATTCGGTAAACTCCTGTCTGGTAGAGGATGGCATCCTTGCCTTCCGCTTATTTTATGATTTTGTCAAAGGAATCTCCGTCTTTTTCCATGGGTTCTATCTCCTGCCATAGCCGGGGGTATATTGCTTCGTATTGTCTTTGCCACAGAGTATACTGTGATACGGTTCCACTGGGCAATTGTCCATGGTATATCAACAGATCCATTGCCACCAGTGTTATTCTGTCTGTCTTTCCGTTTCATACTTGTTGGATTTCCTTGAACCTTTTATACAGTTGCTTCATGTTTCGTGAGGACTAGAATCCGTCCCGCATGTATTTTAGCAAGGTCGTACCTGGTATCTTTTCCTGGCTCTCATAGTAGTTCATTGCTTTGTGATACATTTCTTCCACTTCTCCTGTACAGAAACTTCCGAAGTATGTTCCACTTCCTTCTTTTGTCTTATCCACGTCATGCAAGGTGAGATATTGGGAAGTGGTTGTTACCCATCTATCAAATGCTGCTGGTTTTAGGTCTTCCTTTTTACCTAAAAACATAGGGGGCAGCGGGAGCTTGACCTTGGGTCCAGTTCACCTGGCCTCTGGGCCAGGTGGCACGGTGGATTCCCCGGTGCACATAACCTGTTCGCACTCTTCGATGCTGGAAGTGTCTTCTGATAGGCTTTGTGAAGAGTCACCGGGGTCTTCATCTGGAGGTTCTGTCGCTACCGAGTGATCTGATGCCTCCTTGTTGTCGTCTTCCTTTTTTGGAGTGTGGACAGGTCGGCTGTCTTTCTTTGATGGTTGTGCTGGTGTCTTTCCTTTCCTGGGCCTGGGGGAAAGAGCCCCGGAAGGCTTGTTGCTGCCCTTGCTAACTCATCAGTTGATTCACTAAAGATCTGCTTGGCCAAATATCGAGCCAATTGCCTTTCTCCTTCGTCAATTGAGAAATCGCTCTTTCGCCCTGTCCGTTTCTTGGGTTGCCTTTTCTTAGTAAGGCCTTCTTGCGGGCCTTGCTTCCCACTTTGACTCTCTAATAACTCAATGATGTCGCATTGGTGGAGCCAAACCTTTCCTGGTCCTGCCGCTCCCCAATGCCAGCTTTTGTTGGATGCTTCATGGTTGATCAGTTCAGGTCCGGGCAGGTTTCTAACCACTTGCTGAGGTTAAAAAAATGTAACATGGTCGTGCCAGGCCCTAGTCCTGTGGCGGTACAATAGGAGCAGATGGCTTCTTGATCAACAAGAAGTGAGCGCTGCTTACTAAAGAAGGCTTCGAAGGGGTGTAATAGGAGATCAAAGAAGTAACTATTCAACCAAGTATATTAAGAATACTGTCAGTCAAAGTCTGCCATTTCCATCATGGGAATCAGCAGTCTTTACATACAGCATATCGCTTATCTCCAGTATAAGCAATAGTTTATAACCTTGTGCGTATCAACCGATAGGACATGAAACAATACAAGTGTCAAACTATACTGTGAAACCAAACATAAAACAATGTGTGTATCAACAAATAATACACGAAACAATACAAGTATCCCAGTACCCATGCTGGTTACACCCTTCCCATGACGTCAATTGTACGTCATGTGCGAAATATCAATTTAAACATAAACCAGCCTCATAACCCTCTAACGTCGTCATATATAAAACTTGTTCCTCACTTCTATCACCTAGCTATTGCTCCTCTAGCCAGATTGTGACACTATACCTCCTCTCTGATATTTTCCTCTCTTTTTAAATATAAGCAGAGGTAGTGGATCCCGAATACCCAGGTTTGTGAGATTATACCTCTCAACTGCAATCTGCGCATCCTCCCACTTATGGTGAACCTGGTCAAGGGCTTTGCCCTTCTGTTTTTTGTACTTTTAAGAAATTATATAAAGATGGTAGAGAAGTTCTACTCCTAGATGTTTTGGAGCTTAGCACTTGTAAAATGTGTTCAATTAATAGAAAGTAATTTACCAGTCTTTCGATATAGTATCGCCTCCCAAAACATTACTGTAGCCCCCTGTAAAAACTTTCAGTTTAGGTTTTGAGCAAGATATGCCTTGCCAGGCCTCTACAATATATTACAAGCATGATACTCACATAAGGTTCTAGTTTCAAAGTACGATTAGTCGATGATAATAACTTCTTTCTAGTCCTGATGCCTATACTACAAGCAAAAAGCTAGCCAGGTAGCTTTGTGTAACAACCCAGCATACATGCGCTATGGCAGTCGGAACCTACAGCCATACAGGTAGCCAGGAGGCGAACTGGTAGGAACAAGCAGGCACGTGAGTACTGGACCTACAGGGACCCGATGGCCGAGGCTCCGAGAATGAACAGAATTGGCTGGCCAGGTACATAGGTATCTGAGTGTACCTGGGAGCGGTGTCAGCATACTTAGAGACCTCTGAAGCGGCAGTTACTCAGCCCAGCCGGGTAACCGGAGAAAGGTCAGAAGTGTCTATCTGCGGCAATGGAATGGTCAGGGTAACAGGAAAAAGTCATCTTGTCCACCAGACAAGGTTACCCTACCCTCAAGACCAGGTTACCCTGCCTTGGGGCTTAGGTTACCCTGCCCAAAGTCCTGAGTTACCCTACCTTTCAATACAAAGTCCCTCGCGGAGTTCGGGAAAATGACCAGAATGTTTGTCATGTGAAGCCATGCATAATACTGGAATCTAGGGTTCCAGGAGATGCTATTGGGTGAGCTATGCAGCTCCGAAGAAGCTGTAAATTGGAGACATTATTCCTATCATACCCCTCCGGCCCCGCCTTGAGGCCCGGATGTCATAAGCAAACAGTTGCATGGTTGTGTGCAATCTAGCAAAGAAGGATCATTGCAGACCTGCGGGCAACACCGTATACGTCGCTGCTGTCCAGTTGACCTTAACCTGTTCCCAGGATATATAAGGGGGCATAGGGTGGAAGATGGAGTACCTCCTCCCAGTTTTTCGCAGTAAAATGGACCAGAACTAAGAGAGTTAACGGGAGTTAACCGTGGGGGTCCCCCAGGTAGTCCCGGGTGGTGCCAGGGCAGCCGGGAGAGTTTTACACCTACCAAGCCCAAAAGTGTGCCCAATGCCATAGGCCCTAAAAGGGAAGTGCAGGGACACTAAAAGAATAATTCCTGCTACAGGTAAGGTAGATCCAAGGTAGTGGTCATGGGTAGAGCCCATTGGACCCCTCCTGGATCACCGTATCCTGCAGAAGACACCAGAAGCCCAAAACTCGTAAATAGTAGATAGATGAACCGCTCACGGTAGCATCCGGGGCCAAGTAGAAATCAATGCATATGGGAAGGGTGTCATAGATAGTCCAGTCCATCACGTGTCTTGACCGATAGCCACTGGCAAGACGCCAATGCAATGTTTTCACTCTGGTGGCCAAAATGGAAATGCGCCACAGAAACGATAACCGCATAAGGTGAATGCCGACTAGAGTGTGTTGACACATGGATGCCCAAAGGGTTTGACAGGAGACGTCCTGGACCACCCTTAGTGGAGAAGGGTGTGCTCGAATAGTTGGAATAAACTGATGGGGGAGTTTCAGGCATAAGATAAAACTACCTAAAAGTCTATGCGAAAACTCACTTACTCCAACAATCAATCCTCTCGAGACCTTAATTGAGTGAAGCGTCAGGCTTAACAATATTTGGTTTTACTGTTTACTTTACTCCTACATTGGTGTAAACTTTTGGTAATAAGTTTGAAGTTGTTCGGTGCGGTCGCAACCTTGGAATCCATCTGCCTAGGGGTGCCCCCATTACAGTATATCATTAAGCGAGCTCCTCGCTTAACTCCTCTCCTGATTAATTGTTTTCCAACCTTCGGCACTGACCTTACGTGATGTAACGGGGGCACCCCTAGGAAGATGGATCCCAAGGTTGCGACCGCACCAAACAACTTCAAACTTATCGCCAAAAGTTCACACAGATGTAAGAGTAAAGTAGACAGTAAAACTTAATATCGTTAAGCCTGACGCTTCACTCAATTAAGGTCTCGAGAGGATTGATTGTTGGAGTAGG
>PYWC01000066.1:601690-624626 GCA_003182015.1 Tuber magnatum
AGCAGTATCGGCTACCCCAGGGTTCCGACCACTGCGCGCGGCATCACCTGGACTTTTCGAACAGGTAAGGCGCCAGGAAGAGCGAGTACCCATAGCTCCATCATGAGGGACTCTGATCCCCGGACCTGGGACACCTCCTCGCTCCGTTCCTTGGGCACCCGTGATTCCCTCTGCCCCCTCGAAATCAACTCCTCCCTCCATACTCCCCACAATCAAAGGTGGCGAGTTGGACAGCCAAGACGGATTTTGCCTGTCGGGCTGCAAATCTGAAGAAACCCGCATGGGATGGATTCATTACCACACATATGGGTGCAGGAAGGAACAACTAACCCCTGTAAGGCATCGAAGAAGGCAGAATGAAGGAGATGGACAGCCAACATGTGGGTATTGTGGCTCCTGGAGGGACATTGGCCCCCCGATGCAGCCCCTAAGTTGCCCAGAGCTACCGGCATTTCTGCAGGTAACTCAGGTGGTGCCTAACCCAACTCCTGAGAGTGGGCGATGCCCTGTTCCACCACCGGCATCAGTACCTGTAGGGGCTAACCCCCACGAGGATGGGAATCAGGATGGCCAGGAGGAATAGTTTGATGGGTATGATAGACCACAGAAGACACCAGGCGGAAACGCCGGGGATGCTGGTGATGGAAATGCACCTCCTGGAGGTGGTGCAACCAGAGCGGGAGGAGATCTAGGGGACTCCAACCATGACAGTTCGGATGGTGATGATGCCGATTCCCTCCCTCATTTGACTCGCTTCCGCGGCGCACGCAAGTAAGATTGGAGTAACGAGAAGAAACGACAGTGGGACCGCCGAGCTAAGAAGCTACAACGGGAATTGTGGAGCAGATCGACCTCATGGCCATTCCCCAGACAGCGGCAAGAGAAGCCAGAAAAATTGAGTCGTATTTCGGCGTTCAAGGGAAAGGTTACTGAACTTGCAAGCTCCCTAACATTAGTGGAGGTCAAGTTCGAATACTTTGCGGGCTGGAGGTTGACCGATATGGACAAGGTAACCCTGGTGATCCCCCTCTTAGAAGATACCGCCCGAACATGGTATCTCGGGCTGCCCTGACATATCAATAAAGTGGCAGCCAAGCGTGCTGGCGTTCCCATTAACAACAGTAACCCGTTGAGAATGTGGAAAGGATTCCGGGAACGCCTGGAACGAAGTTTCGGTGGTGACCAAGCGGAACGAGACCGATCCCTTCGCGAGTGATGAGACCTGGTGATGAAGCCACATCAGATTGATGAGTACCTGGACAAGATAATTGACTACATGTATAACCTTGGCTATACAGATCCAGTACAGGTATGAGACAAGGTACGGTCGGGTATTACCCAGGAAGTTCGGAACGCGTGGGCACTCAAGGAGCCCCACCCAACCGACTTGAACGGCTACCTTGATCTTCTGTGGAAAGTTGGACACACACTCGAAGACAACACCCGGTTCAGTAACCAAGTTTTCTATCCTGTCCAACAGTCTCAGCCAACAGAAAGGAAGCACGATAGGTAAGCGACTTTGGGGAGGTTTAAGAAGAAGGAAAAAGGGTTGGGCAGACAGAACCAGAGGCCTGCCAAACCTACTAATTTAAATGCGAGGAAACAGGCGAAGCCGGCGACTTCTGAGTATGCAATAGTGCATAAGGAAATACCATCAACTTTGACCAAAAGTAGGAAAAAGCACAACCAGTGCACCAAGTGTGGACAAAGTGGTCACTTCTGAAGGAAGTGTACCATCACGCCCCCAGTCGTTAGTTCATCCAAACAGGCTCGTGGGTTGAAACGGTCAGCCACGGTAAGCGAGCCCACAGGGATAGACAAGCGGATAAAGCACATTGAAGCGCCACCTCTGGCTTCCTCGGCAAAGATACTTGAAGTCTGCCAGGCATCACCCCAGATCGTGGAGGTTGATACTGACGGCTCAGAATAGGTAAGAACCCCTTCTCTTTAAGGTGTAACCTTATTAACGCGCGGCCTAGACCCCTGAGGGATAGATGGACAAGAGCCCTGGAGGTGGCTTCGGAGATGGGTAAGTACCCTTCTACCGCATAAACAACCCTGATACTGACTACACCCAGGTGGTGTACGCAGGTAGATGTTGCGTGCCATGCACGGTGGGCTGGGCTATCTCTCCTTTGTTGGGTTTCTGATTATTTCCTTTGTTCCAGTTACACGTATTTCTTTCCGGATTTGATTAGCGGGATGGGCAAGTAATAGGACATTATTTCACTTGAGGCTGGGTGAGATCCTGCTCGAGGAGACGCTCGACATTGGGGAAGCAAGGCTGCTTTGCTTGGAACCAGTCCGACAGCGGACTTCTACCCACCTTGGGAAAAACTTGTTATGTTTAGTACAAGCGGAATTGGTTCAGGCTGGACTTGATCAAATAAATGATGCTATTTTCAAGTTTACCTGAGGAGGGTTTAGTACCCGAAATCATGCTGGCGTGATAGTAAACACCCTAGTTATTGATAAAACACAAATCGCAATCCTTCAATGTTTACCGACCCATTGTGACCGCTCTTGTGTCGAAAGACAAGAGACTAAAAGGAATTACAGAGCCAAGATGACTAAGCCACCAAGACAGGTGGAGGGGCAGAAGCATGACAACTTGCCTCGTCATACCAAGTCTATGCACCTGTGGGTCAAGTTAGACTGGAAGATAGAAGCTAGACAGGTAAGCGCGGAAACGCTCCTGCTACTCGATAGTGGAGCTACTGGGCCAGTGCTTAGTAGCCGGTAGGTTAAGCAGACTCAGGCACCTTGTGGACGACGAAAGGTACATGTGCCAATAAGCGACGCCAGCGGTAATCACATTCCTGGATCAGGTCTACACTATACCAAGTCATTAGAGATGAGAATAGGTGACCACCACAATAAGATGCGCTTCGAAGTCGCAGATATGCCCCACACCAAGGTGGATGGGTACCTACCTATGTCTTGGTTGAGAGACCATAACCGCGACATAGATTGAAAGACAGGATTACTAACCTGGCGCTCAGATTTCTGCAAGGCTAACTGCCTGGCAGAGCAGGGGCAGTTAGTATTCAAGACCGATAAGGAGTTACTTGCCGAAGACCCTAGTAATGTGTACCTATTGGGAATTGTGCAATTCTCCGATAAGGAAGGTGCCGACATTACGGTTAAGCTACCCCCCAAGTATAAGGACTCAGAGGATATCTGCAGTCAAGAACGGATTGAGGTGCTACCGGAGCACTCGAAGTATGACCATATGATCGAGTTGCAACCCGGAACTCAACCTCCATTTGGGCCTATCTATCCGTTATCGGAAAAGGAGCTTAAGGCACTCCGGGAATATCTCAATAACATGCTGCGAACGGGAAAGCTACCATGATCCAGTTCCTCGGCAGCGGCCCCTATCCTCTTCGTGCCAAAACCAGATGGTACATTAAGACCGGTAATAGACTACCGAGGGCTGAACAAAATCACGGTGAAGAGTAAGTATCCTCTACCCTTGATGAATGACATACGAGATAGGTTAGGAAAAGCCATTGTGTTCACCAAGTTGGACTTGAAGAACATCTACTACCTTCTGAGGATGACAGAAGGTGAGGAATGGAAGACGGCCTTCCGGTGCAGATATGAACTGTATGAATACACGGTCATGCCGTTTGGGTTGTGTAATGCTCTGGCAACTTTCCAAAGCATGATAAATGAGGTCTTTGGGGATCTCGTGGATGAAGGAGTCATGGCGTACATGGATGACATCCTGGTCTACTCCAAAACTATGGAAGAGCATGTCGCGATGATGAGACGTGTGATGGAGAAATTGCGGAAAGCTAGACTATGTGTAAACATGAAGAAGTCCAGTTTCCACCAATGGGAGGTTAAATTCCACGGATACAAGATCTCCAATATGGGGATCTCTATCTTGTTGGAGAAGGTGCAGAGAATCAGGGATTGGGCACCTCCAACATGCGTCCTTGATGTTCAAAGCTTTACGGGCTTTGCCAACTTCTATCGTCGTTTCATAGAAGGTTTCGGCAAGATAGCGAAACCTCTGACAGACTTGACAAAGAAGGATGTCCGATGGGAATGGACACCTGCATGAGAGCTGGGCTTCAACCATTTGAAGGAAGCGTTCACGTGCAAACCCATCCTGGCACATTTTGACCCTGAACGGCCAACCCGGCTGTAAACCGACGCTAGTGGCTTTGCCTTAGGAGCCGTCCTCTCCCAGGTCTGTGAAGATGAGAGATGGCATCCAGTGGCCTACCATAGTAGGAAGTTTTACCCAGCGGAGATTAATTATGATGTCCATGACAAGGAAANCCTCCAGGCTACCTGCATGGGTGTAGGTTCCGGCTGCCATAGCTCATGTATGCTGGGTCGTTACACGTGAATACTGGTAACCTTGTCTAGAACAAGTAGGGCAGGGCGGAAAGCGCAATAGCTAGTTCCGAATTTCCAACCAGAATGGAATCCAACCCGGATTCAGACCTCGACCTCAACGAGAACTCCGTCAACAGATTTCGTGCATCAGTCTTTGTGGATGTTCACGGTATTGAATGGGACGGTCACCAGTCGCTTATGGAGGCCGCCCCTATTCAGTTACCTGATCAATGTGTTCATCTTATGATTACAGACCCTCGTGCTTTGGTGCTTTTGTTCTTTTAAGATTCCACCCTTATCCACCACGTGCTCCATCCCCTGCCGCAAGGGGTACCATTTAGGCAGTTCTCCCGCGAGTTCGTCGAACCTTACATCGTCAGGGAGGTATCCAAGTCGATAGAGAATGCGAAGTGGGAACTGAAGAACTGGAATGCCCAGCAGCAGCAGGTGTTCTGTAAACAGATTACTACGGTAGCGGTGGAATGGATGAAAGTACAGCAGGAGGCATACGTGCAAATGTTAAGAGACCGAAGGGATTGAAGGATCGTATGGCAGGGCTGGAAAGGGCCTTCACAGGAGGTTATAGTATTGATACTGAGAATGGTGTACTGATGATAGAGGCGGCGCCCCCACTCCCACTCGTCCTCACGAAGCCTGGGAACTTCTGGATGGAACTGGCTATGAGAGCCAGGGATGAACATTGGAGGGCATACCGAAGCCCCGCGGGTATACGAATGTTGAAAACCCTCAAGGGTGAAGGCTACAGCTATACCCCGTCCTTCACAAGAGCATCAACAGGCTCTCCGTCCGTCCCCTCCTCGATCGCCTGCAGTCGGTCAGGAAGTCCAGCGATTGGATCAACCGCAGGGGGTCGGGTTAAGAAAAGAACGTCAAAGCCAAAGGGTATCACGGCACCAGATATACCTGACCCTACTCCTCGGCCGACCCCAGCCCCCATTAACCCTCCTACAATACCATCGGTTGCAACTCCCGTACCTCACATCACTACCCGAAGACCTATACCTTTACCCGTCTCGATACCCNCCGCCATCATGGCGGCGTTCAAGGAATGGGATCATTTGCTACGCTCGTTAACAGACCAGTTGGTGATCTATATAGGTCATAAGAATTTGGAGTACTTGAATAGTACCAAGGTCCTTAACTGTAGGCAGCACCACTGGGCTGAGTTTCTGCACCCGTTTAACTTCCAGGTGGTTTAACGAGAAGGAGGGTTGAATGAGAAGGCAGATACTTTGTTGCGGCATAGGGACTACTGCCCTGAAGGGGGGAGTGATTTTCCGCCACGGTCATTTTTTCGCCCCGGACAGTGGGTTGGGAGCCAGGAACGGGACATCTTGCAACCACAAGTGTTGCAGGTGTCCCAAGGATTTCAGCTCCCGTCTTCCTTTTTGGATCAACTGTGGGTAGCGATAACCAAAGACCAGGAATGCTTGAGGATCCTGAAAGCAACAGCTGCTGGTGACAAAGAGGTCGACCGACATTTCACGACAGAAAAGGGCTTACTCCTGTACAAGAACTGGTAGTGTCTTCCCAAGGGTCAGAATCTGAAGCAGGCAATCATGGAGGCTGAGCATGACTCCCGAATTGCGGGGCACTTTGGGACGTACAAAACCATTGGCAGGGTTAGGGCTAACTTCTATTGGCCTAAGATGGACGAGCATATCACCGACTATGTGTGAACATGTGATATATGCCAAAGAAATAAGTCCATCTGGCACAAGAAGTCTGGGCTGCTGGAACCTATTGATGTTCCTATGCAGCCGTGGACAGCAATTTCAAGGACTTCATTGTAGCACTGCCAGAGTCCGAAGGGTATACCAAGATCTGGGTGATAGTGGATAGATTCTCGGAAATGGCCCATTTCATACCCGTGACCACGGAGGTACCTATCAAGAAGCTTGCCTTGATATTCTGGAAGGAAGTTTGGTGCCTTCATAGACTCCCAGAGTCAATCAGCTCCAATCGAGATAGCTGATTCACATCCAAGTTCTGAATGAGTCTAATGCACTTGTAGCAAGTGAAACTAAATGTTTCAACCGCATTCCACCCTGACACTGATGGTCAAACCGAACGGGTTAATCAGACACTGGAGCAGTACTTGCGTAGCTACTATTCCTACCAACAGGATGATTGGGTTTCGCTGTTACCCCTTGCAGAGTATGCATACAACACCTCGACATCAGAATCCACCAGGTTGTCACTATTTGAGATCAACTATAGGTTTAACCCCAGGACAAACTGGGCGGGTGTTGTGTCTAATACTCCAGGAATACACCCTAGCAGTGAACTCTTGGTCAAGGAACGGGAAGGAACCTGGGAAGAGATTGGAGAAATGATTCAACAGGCACAAGAAAGGCAAGGGAAATGGCGCGACCAGAAAAGGTTGCCATCACCGGACTATGTTACCTTGGAGGATGTGACCGCTGGGGGGGCGAAGAAAGCGGACTGCGTGATGTTAAGCGGAAAGAACATCCGCACGAAGCGTCCGATGGAGAAGCAGGACCACCAGACGTTTGGCCCTTTTGTGGTCAAACATCGCCTGGGTAACCGAGCCTACAAACTCCAACTGCCTACCAGATGGAACATCTACCCAGTTTTCAATGTCACGTTGCTCGAACCCTATCGTGAGGATCTGGCAGCAGGTAGGGTCAAGGAAGTCCCTACCTCGGAACTTGTACACAACGAGCCCAGTTGCGTTATCGAAGCTGTTGTAGACAGCCGATGGTGCGGAAGAGCGAAGGCAAAGTTTCCGCCGCTCTTTGTCCAGTACCTGGTTTCATGGGAAGGCTACGGGGCTGAGGAGAATTCATGGGAGCCCTATGAGATGCTAGAAGGGACAGGTTAACAGGCCATTCTGGATTACCACCAAAGGTATCCGTCCAAGCCCAGGGACCATAGGGTCTTGGAGGAATCGAGTCGTGGAAATAAGAGATGACACTAACGCTCTGGGACGGACCGTAGAGATGAGGGGAGTGACGTAACGACCCAGCATACATGAGCTGTGGCAGATGGAACCTATACCCATACAGGTAGCCAGGAGGCGAACTGGTAGGAACCGGCAGGCAAGTAAGTGCTTGACCTACGGAGACCCGATGGCCCGGGCTACGAGAATGAACAGAATTGGCTGGTCAGGGGCTTAGGTACCTGGGTACACCCGGGAGCGGTGTCAGCATACTTAGGGACTTCTGAAGATGCAGTTCCTCAGCTAGGCTGGGTAACTGGCTGTAACGACCCAGCATATGTGAGCTATGGCAGCCGGAACCTACACCCATACAGGTAGCTCGGAGGCGAACTGGTAGGAACCGGCAGGCAAGTGAGTACTTGACCTACGGAGACCCGATGGCCCGGGCTCCGAGATGAGCAGACTTAGTGGACACAAGTATTTAGGTACATGGCTACGCCCAAGGTTGGTGTCAGCGTACTTAGGGACCTATGAAGGGCCAATACACAGCTAGGCTGGGTAACTAGAGAAAGGCCGAGTGTGTCTATCCCCGGAAGAGGGATAGATAGGGTAACAGGAGAAAATCCACTTGTCCACCGGACAAGATTACCCTACCCACAGAACAGGGTTACCCTGCCTTGAGGCTTGGATTACCCTGTTCAAGGACCTGAGTTACCCTACCTGCCAATACGAAGTCCCTCGGGGAGTTTGGGAAAAATGACTGGAATGTTTGTCACACGAAGCCATGCATAATACTGGAATCTGGGGTTCCGGGAGATGCTATTGGGCGAGCTACGCAGCTACGAAGAAGCTGTAAATTGAAGACATTATTCCTATCATGCCCCTCCGGCCCCGCCTTGAGGCCCGGACGTCATGGGCAAACGGTTGTGTAGTTGTGTGCAGTCTAGCAAAGGAGGATCTTTGGAGACCCGCTTGCAACACCGTATACGTTGCTGCCGTCCGGTCGACCGTAAGCTGTTCGCAGGATATATAAGGGGGCATAGGGTGGAAGGTGGAGTACCTCCTCCAAGTTGTTCGGAGTAAAACGGACCAAAACTGACGGAGTTAACGGGAGTTAACCGTGGGGGTCCCGAAGGTAGTCCCGGGTGGTGCCGGGACGACTGGGAACGTTTTGCACCTACCACGCCCAAGGATGTCCCCAACGCCATAGGCTCTGAGAGGGAAGTGCAGAGACACTAAAAGCATGATTCCTACCGCAGGTAAGGTGTATCCGAGGTAGTGGTCGTGGGTAGCGCCCATTGGATCACTCCTGGACCACCGTACCCTGCGGAAGACACCGGAAGCCCGAGACTCGTAAATAGTAGATAGATAAACCGCTCACGGTAGCTTCCGGCGTCAAGAAGAAATCAACGCGCATGGGAAGGGTGTCATAGATAGTCTAGTTCAGCAAGGGGTCTTGACAGTTAGCCACTGGCAAGTCCCCGATGCGCAGAGGTTTTCACTCCGGCGGGCAGAATGGAAATGCGCCGCAGAAACGATATGCACATATGGTGAACGCCGACTAGAGCGGGTCGACACATACATGCCCGGAGGGGGTGTCAGGAGACGTGTCGGACCGCCCTTAGCGGAGAAGGGTGTGCTCGAACAGTTGGAGTAAACTGATGGGGGAGTTTCTGGCATAAGATAAAACTACCTGAAAGTCTATGCGAGAACTCTCCTACTCCAACAATCAATCCTCTCGAGACCTTAATTGAGTGAAGCGTCAGGCTTAACGATATTAAGTTTTACCGTCTACTTTACTCTTACATCTGTGTGAACTTTTGGCGATAAGTTTGAAGTTGTTTGGTGCGGTCGCAACCTGGGGATCCATCTTCCTAGGGGTGCCCCCGTTACAGTATATCGTTAAGCGAGCTCCTCGCTTAACTCCTCTCCTGATTAATTGTTTTTCGACCTTCGGCACTGACCTTGCGTGAATACTGGTAACCTTGTCTCGAACAAGTAGCCCAGGGTGGAAAGCGCAATGGCTAGTATCGAACGTCGACCCAGAATGGAATCCAACTCGGATTCAGACCTTGACCTTGACGAGAACTCCGCCAACACATTTCGTGCTTCGGTGTTCGCGGACGTCCGCGGTATTGAATGGGACGGTCACCAATTGCTCCTGGAGGCCGCCCCTATTCAACTACCTGATGAATGTGTTGATCTTATGATTACAGACCCTCGCGCTGCGGCGCTTTCGTTCTTCCAAGACGCCGCCCTCGTCCACAACATGCTCCCTCCTCCACCGCAAGGAGTACCCTTTAGCGAGTTCTCCCGCGAGTTCGTCGAACCTTACATCGTCCGGGAGGTATCCAAGTCGATTGAGGATGCGAAGCGGGAACTGAAGAACTGGAATGCCCAGCAGCAGCAGGTGTTCCGTAAACAGATTACTACGGCAGCGGTGGAATGGATGAAGGTACAGCAGGAGGCATACCTGCGAATGTTAAGAGACCAGAAGGCATTGAAGGATCGTATGGCAGCGCTGGAAAGGGCCTTCGCGGGAGGTTATAGTATTGATGCTGAGAATGACGTACTGATGATAGAGGCGGCGCCCCCACTCCCACTTGTCCACACGAAGCTGGAGAACTTCGGGATGGAACTGGCTATGAGAGCCCGGGATGAACAGTGGAGGGCGTACCTAAGCCCCGTGGGCATACGGATGTTGGAAAGCCTCAAGGGGGAAGGATACAGTTATACCTCGTCCTTCACAAGAGCATCAACAGGCTCGCTGTCTGTCCCCTCCTCGATCGCCCGCAGTCGTTCAGGAAGTCCGGCGATTGGACCAACCGATGGGCGTCGGGTTAAGAAAAGGACGTCCAAGCCAAAGGGTATCACAGCACCAGATACACCTGACCCTACTCCTCGGCCGACCCCCGCTCCCATTAACCCCCCTGCAACACCGTCGGTTGCAACTCCCGTACCTCCTATTGCTGCCCCAAGACCCACACCTTTACCAGTTTCATTGCCCCCTCCTGATACCTTCCCTGTCGCAGCTTTCCCGCCAACAGTATCGGTTACCCCAGGGTACCGACCGCTGCGTGCGGCTTCACCTGGATTCTTTGAACAGGTCAGGCGCCAGGAAGAGCGAGCACCCATGGCTCCATCACGAGGGACTCCGATCCCCGGACCTGGGACACCCGCTCGTTCCGTTCCTTGGGCACCCGTGATTCCTTCTGCCCCCTCAAAACCAACTCTTCCCTCCATCCTCCCCACGATCACTAGTGGTGAGTCGGACAGCCAAGACGAGTACTGTCTGTCGGGCTGCAAATCGGAAGAAACCCGTATGGGGTGGATTCATTACCACACGTACGGGTGCAGGAAGGGACCACGGACCCCGGTAAGGCACCGAAGAAGACAGAAGGAGGGAGACGGACGACCAACATGTGGGTACTGTGGGTCATGGAGACACGCGGGGCCCCCAATGCAACCTTTGAGTTGTCCAGAGCTTCAGTCGTTTCTGGCGATAACTCAGGCGGCTCCGAACCCAACTCCTGAGAGTGGGCAACGACCTGTTCCACCACCGGCATCAGTACCATCAGGGGCTAACCCCCCCGAGGATGGGAATCAGGATGGCCAGGAGGAAAGGTTTGATGGGTATGATAGACCCCGCGAGACCCCAGGTGGAA
Organism: Tuber magnatum; assembly: GCA_003182015.1. Classification (NCBI taxonomy): domain Eukaryota; kingdom Fungi; phylum Ascomycota; class Pezizomycetes; order Pezizales; family Tuberaceae; genus Tuber; species Tuber magnatum. Next base: position 612,632 of record PYWC01000066.1, read on the forward strand.
ATACCGGGGGTAGTGGAGGTGGAAATGGACCACCTGTCGGTGGTACTACGGGAGCAGGTGGAGATCCTGGGGACTCTGACCATGATAGCTCGGATGATGATGATGCCGATTCGCTCCCCGACTTGACCCCTTTTCTCGGCGCTCGCAAGGATGACTGGAGCGACGAGAAGAAACGACGGTGGGACCGCCGTGCTAAGAAGCTGTCAAGGGAACTACGGAGTAGGGCGGCTGCACGACCATCATCTAGACAACGGCAGAAGAAGCCGGAAAAGCTGAGCGGCATTCCGGCGTTTAAGGGAAAGGTCACCGAACTCGCCAGCTTCTTGACGCTGGTAGAGGTTAAGTTCGAGTACTTTGCTGGGTGCAGGTTGACCGATATGGACAAGGTAAACCTGGTGATCCCCCTTCTAGAAGATACTGCCCGAACATGGTATCTTGGGCTGCACTCCCACATCAATAAGGAGGCAGCCAAGCGTACCGGAGTTCCAGTTAATAACAGTAACCCGTTAAGAACGTGGAAAGGATTCCGGGAACGGCTTGAACGGAGTTTCGGCGGTGACCAAGCGGAACGAGACCGATCCCTCCTTGAGTGGCGAGACCTAGTGATGAAGCCACATCACATCGATGAGTACCTGGACAAGATAATTGACTATATGTATAAGCTTAGCTATACAGACCCTGTGCAGGTACGAGATAAGGTACGGTCGGGCATTACTCAAGAAGTGAGGAACGCGTGGGCACTGAAGGAGCCCCATCCTACCGACTTGAACGACTACCTTGATCTTCTTCGGAAGGTTGGACACACACTGGAAGACAACACCCGGTTCAGCAACCGAGTTATCCACCCTGTCCAACGGTCTCAACCAACGGACAAGAAGGAGGATAGGTCCTCAACTTCCGGAAGGTTTAAAAAGAAGGATAAAGGTTCGGGCAGACAGAACCAGCGGTCTGCCAAACCTACTAATTTCAATGCGGGGAAACAGGCAAAGCCGGGGACTTCTGAGTATGCCCTGGCGCATAAGGAAATCCCGTCGACTTTGACCGAACGTCGGAGAAAGCACAACCAGTGCACCAAGTGTGGACAAACGGGTCACTTTTGGAGAAAGTGCACCGCGACGTCCCCAGTCGTTAGTTCGTCCAAACAGGCTCGTGGGTTGAAACGGTCAGCCCCGGTAAGCGAGCCCTCAGGTACGGACAAGCGACTAAAGCGTATCGAAGCGCCACCTCCGGCTACCTCGTCAAAGATACTTGAAGTCCGACAGGCATCACCTCAGATTATGGAGGTTGATACTGACGGCTCAGAATAGGTAAGACCCCATTCTGTGAAAGGTATAACCTTAATAACCTGTATCCATAGACCCCTGCGGGATGGATGAAAAGGAGCCCCGGAAGTGGCTTCTGGGATGGGTAAGTACCCCTCTACTGCATGAACGACCCTGATGCTGACTACACCCAGGTGGTGTGGGCAGATAGATGTTGAAGGCCGTGTGCGGTGGACAGGGTGATCTCTCCTTTGTGGGTTTTCAGGTTATTTCCTTTGTTCTAGTTATTTGTATTTCTTTCAGGATTTCTTTAGTGGGACGGACAAGTCATAGGACATTATTTTCGGTTGAGGCTGGGAGAGATCTCGCTCGCGGAGACGCTCGACATTGGGGAAGCAAGGTTGCTTCGCTTGGAACCGGTCCAACAGCGGACTTCTACCCACCTCGGGAAAATTTGTTATGTTTAGTACAAGCGGGATTAGTTCAGGCTGGACTTGATTGAATAAATGATACTATGATCAAGTTTACCTGAGGAGGGTTTAGTACCCGAAATCATGCTGGCGTGATAGTAAACACCCTAGCTATTGATAAAACGATTCCCAATCCCTTAACGTTTACCGACCCGTTGTGGCCGCTCTTGTGTCGAAAGGCAAGAGATCAGAATTAGTAAGCCAAGATGACTAAGTCCCTAAGACAAGTGAAGAGGCAGAAGCGTGATAACTTGCCTCGCCATACCAAGTCTATCCACCTGAGGGTAAGGCTAGACTGGAAGATTGGAGCTAGACAGGTAAGCGCTGAGGCGCTCCTGCTACTCGACAGTGGAGCTACTGGGCCAGTGCTTAGTAGCCGATGGGTTAAACAAACGCAGGCACCATGTGTCCGACGAAAGGTACATGTGCCGATAAGCGACGCAAGCGGTAATCACATTCCGGGGTCAGGTCTGCACTATACCAAATCATTGGACATGAGAATAGGCGACCACCATAACGAAATGCGGTTTGAAGTCGCGGACATGCCCGACACCAAGGTGGACGGGTACCTACCTATGTCTTGGTTGAAGGACCATAATCCCGACATAGATTGGAAAACAGGATCACTAACCTGGCGCTCAGATTTCTGCAAGGCTAATTGCCTGGCAGAGCAGGGGCGGTTAGTGTTCATGACCGATGAAGAGTTGCTAGCTGAAGACCCTAGTAATGTGTACCTGTTGGGAATTGTACAATTCTCCGATGAGGAAGGTGCTGACATTACTGTCAAGCTACTCCCTGAGTATAAGGACTACGGGGACATCTTCAGTCAAGAACGGATTGAGGCCTTGCCGGAGCACTCAAAGTATGACCACACGATCGAGTTGCTACCCGGGACTCAACCTCCGTTTGGGCCTATCTATCCGTTATCGGAAAAGGAGCTTAAGGCACTCCGGGAATATCTCAATGACATGCTGCGAACGGGGAAGCTACGGCGATCCAGTTCCTCAGCAGCAGCCCCTATCCTCTTTGTGCCAAAACCAGATGGTACATTAAGACTGGTAATAGATTACCGAGGGCTGAACAAAATCACGGTGAAGAGCAAGTACCCTCTACCGCTGATGAATGAACTGCGAGATAGGTTAGGAAAAGCCGTTGTGTTCACTAAGTTGGACTTGAAAAACGGCTACTATCTTCTGAGGATGGCAGAAGGTGAGGAATGGAAGACGGCCTTCCGGTGCAGATATGGACTGTATGAATACACGGTCATGCCGTTTGGGTTATGTAATGCCCCGGCAACTTTCCAGAGCATGATAAATGAGGTCTTTCGAGATCTCATGGATGAAGGAGTCATCGCGTATATGGATGACATCCTGATCTACTCCGAAACTATGGAAGAGCACGTCGCGATGGTAAGGCGTGTAATGGAGAAATTGCGGAAAGCTAGACTATGTGTAAGTATGAAGAAGTCCAGTTTCCACCAACGGGAGGTTGAATTCCTCGGATATAGGATCTCCGATATGGGGATCTCTATGTTGTCGGAAAAGGTGCAGACAATCAAAGACTGGGCACCTCCGACATGCGTCGTCGACGTTCAAAGCTTTATGGGCTTTGCCAACTTCTATCGTCGGTTCATAGAAGGGTTCAGCAAGATAGCGAAACCCCTCACGGACTTGACAAAGAAGGATGTCCGATGGGAATGGACACCTGCATGTGAGCAGGCCTTCAATCATTTAAAGGAAGCGTTCACGTCCAAACCTATCCTAGCACATTTTGACCCTGAACGGCCAACACGGCTAGAAACCGACGCTAGTGACTTTGCATTAGGAGCCGTTCTCTCCCAGTTATGTGAGGATGAGAGATGGCATCCGGTGGCCTACCATAGTAGGAAGTTCCACCCAGCGGAGATTAATTATGATGTCCATGACAAGGAAATGACAGCCATCGTGGCGGCGTTCAAGGAATGGGATCATTTGCTACGCTCGGTAACGGACCAGTTGGTGATCTATACGGATCATAAGAACTTGGAGTACTTCAATAGTACCAAGGTCCTTAACCGAAGGCAGCACCGCTGGGCTGAATTCCTGCAACCATTTAACTTCAAGGTGGTTTACCGAGAAGGACGGTTGAATGAGAAGGCGGATGCTTTGTCGCGGCGTAGGGACTACCGCCCTGAAGGGGGGAGTGATTTTCCGCCACAGTCGTTTTTTCGCCCCGGACAGTGGGTCGGGAGCCAGGAACGGGACATCTTGCGACCACAGGTGTTGCAAGTGTGCCAGGGATTTCGGCTCAAGTCGTCCTTTTTGGATCAGTTGCGGGTAGCGATAAGCGAAGACCAGGAGTACTTAAGGATCCTGAAGGCAACAGCTGCAGGTGACAAAGAGGTCGACCGACATTTCACGACGGAAAAGGGCTTACTCCTGTACAAGAACAGGTGGTATGTTCCCAAGGGTCAGAATCTGAAGCAGACAATCATGAAGGCAGAACATGACTCCCGAATCGCGGGACACTTCGGGACTTACAAAACCATTGGCAGGGTGAGGGCTAACTTCTACTGGCCTAAGATGGATGAGCATATCACTGACTATGTGCGGACATGTGATGCATGCCAAAGAAATAAATCCATCAGGCACAAGAAGTTCGGGCTGCTGGAACCTATCGATGTTCCTATGCGGCCTTGGACAGCAATTTCAATGGATTTCATTGTCGCGCTGCCAGAGTCCGAAGGGTATACCAAGATCTGGGTCATAGTAGACAGGTTTTCGAAAATGGCCCATTTCATACCCCTGACCACTGAGGTACCTATCAAGGAGCTTGCCTTGATATTCCTGAAGGAGGTTTGGCGCCTTCATGGACTGCCAGAGTCAATCATCTCCGACCGAGATAGCCGATTCACATCCAAGTTCTGGATGAGTCTGATGCACTTGCTGCAAGTGAAACTAAACGTTTCGACTGCATTCCACCCAGAGACTGATGGGCAAACCGAGAGGGTTAATCAGACACTGGAGCAGTACTTGCGTAGTTACTGTTCCTATCAACAGGATGACTGGGTCTCGCTGCTACCCCTTGCGGAGTATGCGTATAACACCTCAACATCAGAATCCACCAGGTTGTCACCATTTGAGATCAATTATGGGTTCAACCCACGGACAAACTGGTCGGGTGTTGTGTCTGACAACCAAGGGATACACCCAAGTAGTGAACTCTTGGTTAAGGAATGGGAAGGAACCTGGCAACAGATTCGAGAAACGATTCAACGGGCACAGGAAAGGCAGCGGAAATGGCATGACCAGAAACGGCTGCCATCCCCGGACTATGTTACCTTGGAAGATGTGGCTGCTGGGCGGGCTAAGAAAGCGGACCGCGTGATGTTGAACCGGAAGAACATCCGCACCAAGCGTCCCATGGAGAAGCTGGACCACCGGATGTTTGGCCCTTTCGTGGTCAAACGTCGGGTGGGTACCCGAGCATACGAACTCCAATTGCCCACCCGATGGAGCATCCACCCGGTTTTCAATGTCACGCTGCTGGAACCCTATCGCGAGGATCCGGAATCGGGTAGGATCAAGGAGATCCCTACCCCCGAGCTCGTGGACAATGAGCCCAGTTACGTCATCGAAGCTGTTGTGGACAGTCGCTGGTATGGTGGAACAAAGGCGAAGTTTCCGTCGCGCTTTGTCCAGTACCTGGTTTCATGGGAAGGCTATGGAGCTGAGGAGAACTCATGGGAGCCCTATGAGATGCTAGAAGGGACAGGCTTACAGGCCATGCTAGATTTCCACCAAAGATATCCGTCCAAGCCCAGGGACCATCGGGTCTTGGGGGAATCGAGTCGTGGAAACAAAAGACGACGCTAAACGGTCCGGGACGGACCGTAGAGAAGAGGGGAGTGATGTAACGACCCAGCATACGTGAGCTATGGCAGCCGGAACCTACACCCATACAGGTAGCCCGGAGGCGAACTGGTAGGAACCGGCAGGCAAGTGAGTACTTGACCTACGGAGACCCGATGGCCCGGGCTCCGAGATGAGCAGACTTAGTGGACACAAGTATTTAGGTACATGGCTACGCCCAAGATTGGTGTCAGCGTACTTAGGGACCTATGAAGGGCCAATACACAGCTAGGCTGGGTAACTAGAGAAAGGCCGAGTGTGTCTATCCCCGGAAGTGGGATAGATAGGGTAACAGGAGAAAATCCACTTGTCCACCGGACAAGATTACCCTACCCTCAGAACAGGGTTACCCTGCCTTGAGGCTTGGATTACCCTGTTCAAGGACCTGAGTTACCCTACCTGCCAATACGAAGTCCCTCGGGGAGTTTGGGAAAAATGACTGGAATGTTTGTCACACGAAGCCATGCATAATACTGGAATCTGGGGTTCCGGGAGATGCTATTGGGCGAGCTACGCAGCTACGAAGAAGCTGTAAATTGAAGACATTATTCCTATCATGCCCCTCCGGCCCCGCCTTGAGGCCCGGACGTCATGGGCAAACGGTTGTGTAGTTGTGTGCAGTCTAGCAAAGGAGGATCTTTGGAGACCCGCTTGCAACACCGTATACGTTGCTGCCGTCCGGTCGACCGTAAGCTGTTCGCAGGATATATAAGGGGGCATAGGGTGGAAGGTGGAGTACCTCCTCCAAGTTGTTCGGAGTAAAACGGACCAAAACTGACGGAGTTAACGGGAGTTAACCGTGGGGGTCCCGAAGGTAGTCCCGGGTGGTGCCGGGACGACTGGGAACGTTTTGCACCTACCACGCCCAAGGATGTCCCCAACGCCATAGGCTCTGAGAGGGAAGTGCAGAGACACTAAAAGCATGATTCCTACCGCAGGTAAGGTGTATCCGAGGTAGTGGTCGTGGGTAGCGCCCATTGGATCACTCCTGGACCACCGTACCCTGCGGAAGACACCGGAAGCCCGAGACTCGTAAATAGTAGATAGATAAACCGCTCACGGTAGCTTCCGGCGTCAAGAAGAAATCAACGCGCATGGGAAGGGTGTCATAGATAGTCTAGTTCAGCAAGGGGTCTTGACAGTTAGCCACTGGCAAGTCCCCGATGCGCAGAGGTTTTCACTCCGGCGGGCAGAATGGAAATGCGCCGCAGAAACGATATGCACATATGGTGAACGCCGACTAGAGCGGGTCGACACATACATGCCCGAAAGGGGTGTCAGGAGACGTGTCGGACCGCCCTTAGCGGAGAAGGGTGTGCTCGAACAGTTGGAGTAAACTGATGGGGGAGTTTCTGGCATAAGATAAAACTACCTGAAAGTCTATGCGAGAACTCTCCTACTCCAACAATCAATCCTCTCGAGACCTTAATTGAGTGAAGCGTCAGGCTTAACGATATTAAGTTTTACCGTCTACTTTACTCTTACATTTGTGTGAACTTTTGGCGATAAGTTTGAAGTTGTTTGGTGCGGTCGCAACCTTTGGATCCATCTTCCTAGGGGTGCCCCCGTTACACTGGCGACAAGGTAACAGGGAAAAGTTATCTTGTCCACTGGACCAGGTTACCCTACTCTTGGGATCAGGTTACCCTGCCCTGGGGCTTGGGTTACCCTGCCCAAAATCCTGAGTTACCCTACCTTTCAATATGAAGTCTCATGGGGAGTTCAGGAAAATTGACGAGAATGTTTGTTATGCGAAGCCATGCATGATAATGGAATCTAAGGTTCCAGGGGATGCTATTGGGCGAGCTATGTAGCTTTGATGAAGCTGTAAATTGGAGACCTTATTCCTATCATACCCCTCCGGCCCCGCCCTGAGGCTGGGACATCATGGGCAAATGGTTTCCGTAGTTGTGCACAGTCTAGCAAAGAGGAACCTTTGGAGACATGCTTGCAACACCGTATATGTCGCTGCTGTCCGGTCGACCGTAAGCCGTTCGCAGGATACCAGGGGGCATAGGCTGAAAGGTGGAGTACCTCCTCCAAGTTGTTCAGAGTAAAACGGACCAAAACTGACGGAGTTAACAGGTGTTAACCGTGGGTGTCCCAAAGGTAGTCCCAGGTAGTACCACGGTGACTGGGAGAGTTTTACACCTACCAAGCCTGAAAGTGTCCCCAACGCTATAGGCTCTGAAAGGGAAGTGCAGAGACACTAAAAGCATGATTCCTACCACAGGTAAGGTAGATCCGACGTAGTGGTCATGGCTAGTGCCCATTGGATCACTCCTGGACTACCATGTCCTGCGGAAGACATCGGAAGCCCGAGACCCGTAAATAGTAAATAGATAAACCGCTCGCAGTAGCTTCCGGAGTCAAGTAGAGATCAATGCATATGGGAAGCCTGTCATAGATAGTCTAGTTCATGTGGTGCCTTGACTGCTAGCCACTGGCAAGACACTGATGTGCAGAAGGTTTCACTCCGGCTGGCAAAATGGAAATGCACCGCAGAAATGATAACCGCATAAGGTGAACGCAGACCAGAGTGTGTCGACACATGCATGCCCGAAGGGGGTGCCCGGAGATGTGTCGGACCACCCTTAGCGGAGAAGGGTGTGCTCGAATGGTTGCAGTAAACTAATGGGAGAGTTTCTGGTATAAGATAAAACTACCTGAAAGTCTATGCGAGAACTCTCCTACTCCAACAATCAATCCTCCCCAGACCTTAATTGAGTGAAGCATCAGGCTTAACGATATTAAGTTTTACAGTTTACTTTACTCTTACATTGGTGTGAACTTTTGGCGATAAGTTTGAAGTTCTTCAGTGCCGTCGCAACCTTGGGATCCATCTTCCTAAGGGTGCCCCCGTTACAATAGTATAACCTCTACCAAGTACTTCTTTTGCTCTACTGTGAGCGCAAAAGTAGATTCTTTCTCACAGTTTGGCTTTCGAGTCAAATTAACTAGAGCACAGATATTGTAATTTCCTTCCGATTCACCTGCTCGATATTTTGCCTCCTGAATAATATTGGCGCAGGTGCTAACAAGAACACCAGTTTTTGCTGAGATTTACTCAAGGGTAACCTTACAATGGCCTTTCATTGCTGTATAGACCACAATCTGGAATCTCTTCACTACTGAGGTTGTTGGTCCTTGTGGAACAAAAGGCATCTTGATAAGTATCTTGAAAATAAAAGTTGTTATACTGAATGATTGAATTAGAGTATAGAATCTATTATGGGGGAGAGGTACTTGTGGGTACTGGAAATCTGGGTCACTCTTCTATTTTTATACATTGTTACTTTTGATACTATTGGACTACCTTGCATACCTTGGCTTATGCGGGCATATGCGGACCCTGTCGTTTTTACAAACGTCAGAGAATTGCGAGTAGAGCACTTTTTCCTCCTTTGGTTTGCAGTGAGTGATATCCTTGCTTACCACCAATATATTTATTTATTTGCGGAAAATATTTTACGTATACAGTGTGGTGCATTGGCCAATCAATCGTATTTCCACCGATATCATACCACGGGAAAGAAAAGTGTTTTCCCAGACCCTCCCCCCCCCCGTGACTAGTACGCGTGCATAACCTATATCAATACGATGCGGTATCATATAGGCCCAGGGCCCATCGACATGGACGCGGTACATCATCCTATCCAAACGCTTTTATAACAACCACGGAGTATGATGCACCCACTATACACACATATATCCTTAGGAGCGACACCCTACTCGACATCCCTCTTCAAAGTCCCCATAACGTGCGAAAGCAAGCACGGGAAAACGTGCTCCACGGTGCCCCACGGATTTCGCGGGAACCGACACCACTTGGGTCGCGGGTAGGGTAGGTAGCTCCCTTTCTAACCTTTTTTTTTTCTCCCAAGAAACCTCGAGTCCCAAGTATGATACTGTATCGTACCGGTACCGTACCCGACAACTCCAAAAGTAACAAAATATTATCCCACAGAAATCGCTCTGTCAAGACTCACAAGTTTGTACGATTTCTCGGGAGCTTGGGGCGCGGATTTTCGGATATATATTTTTTTGGAATTAGTGTGCATAATAGCGCACAAGTTTTGGGCATTTTTGTTCCGTCTAATGCCGGAACAATTTACGAGGGTCGTGGATGTGGTCGTGACGAGGACGGTATGACATGCGGTGGGCCGGAATGCCGTACACGAGTATGGTTTGTGCACTCCAAAATGTGCACGAGATTCCTAATCCATTGTACTGCTTGGGGAAATTCAACCAAAGTTTTGAGAAAACCATACTACCATGTAGGAAATGTTAAGGGAAACAAGGTAGTGACTTTTTTCATAATTATAACTGGCCTGTGTAGAGAGGTATGGTTGTTTGAGATAATGTGTTTTTGGTGGGAAAGTAATTAACGCACGATATTATACAGAGCCATAGTGAGATTGATAAGAGCTCTTTTTTTTATATGATATTGGTTATTGGGTAGCTGTGCCAAGAGTTTATTCTCCTTTGCTTAAACCTTTCCTAAAACCTATCTTTGCAACATTGGACCTTCGATAAAAAATATGGTATGGTGCCTTGCGACTAAAGTGTGCACCAAGGCCGTTGCATCATGCAATGCTCAACCCTGTGAGGAATTAGGGCTATGCTAGGTATATTTGGGACTTTAATCTTCTTATATTCAATCCATACTACAAGCTTACTTTTTTCTTTAATTCTTATCAGGCCTTCCAATTAAATATTAAATAGGCAGAAATAACTGTAAAATGTATAATAGAGATTTGTATTATTTAGCCAGAGAAGGAAATATTAAAAGTAGCTTTACAGGAGATGTCTATTCAGACAGTTGAGTAGAAACACACCGATATCATACTATGGCCAGAAATTAAATACAGGAATTTCGAATTTTCATACCGTAGCCCTAATTCCTCACAGGGTTGAGTGTTGCATGATGCAACGGCCTTGGTGCACACTTTAGTCGCATGGCACCATATCATATGATATCATATTATGATATTATCATACTTGTATTATATAATATTATTATAGACTATAATAGTAATGTCACAATCATAATTATATTATTATTGTATATCACAATATTATTATTATATTCAACTAGAACAAAATATTCAGAAGTAAATTATATATACACCATAGAGGGAGTAGATTAGAAATGCATATTGTAACAAGCTTTGAGTTGGTTATTGTTCAAAAGACATTATAACTATAATGCAGTATCAATATTAACTCACAGCCACCAGCAAGTTCAAGAGTTTACCGAACATTATACACTAATTTTTATATAATACATATTTACCATGTCCCTGGTATCGGTATTATAATAATATTATGATACCATATCATATGTGGGATTCGGTGGCCACCCAGCCCACACATACTAACCCTTCCCTACCCGGGCCAAAGAAAGAAAGAGAAAAAAAAAATGCGGTACCGGTATCCTGTAGCTGGACTGGTCACAAGAGTTTGGGGTGCTCACAGAGAGAGGGTAAATTCTCGAGTGATAATATGTGACTCGGAAGTTTCAATGGTATCATATTATGATATTATTACGACCATCCACGCTCTCTGGGCTCTTATTTGCACGAAGGGGTAGGGAACGTGGAGGTGCCCATAGCGACGCACTAATAGCCAAAAATCAGAAATGCGATTCCCACCCTAAATCCTTGAGGAAGTATCCCAGCCACCGTGCAGTACACGGGGGTGCGAAAACCCGCTGAACACGATGTGACGGTTATCAAGACTGATTCGTCCCAATCCCGCGGGCCTACGTTAACCCTATAGTGAAGGCAGATCATCTCCAAGTATGGTAATGATATCTATGTTATCATAGCCCCCAGAGCTCTCCCCGTGGTATCTATGCCTACAATATCGGTGCCACTCTCAAATTCTCAGTTACAGGGTCCTAGAGGAAACTCCCTCTGCGCCCCCTCCCCCCATCGGTGGTTGGCATGAAGGAAGAGATAAACGCGGGCATATCTGGTACTAAACCTTACCGAATATCGCCTAAATGGGCCCTTCCGCGAACTGAACACCGTACAAAGTCTTATGTTATATTGTGTAGTCCTATCCGTAGAGCACCGAGGGATGCAAAGGTACTGTGGGGGGGGGGGTTGCTGCGATTGGCTGACATTTATCCTTCAAGCGGTGAAAACGCACTCCTCCCCGGGCGGTTCCTAACGGTTTCCCCGGTCGGCCCGACCCCACATGCAAACAATGATATCATAACACAAAGTTGTTGTTGTATCATACTTTTACCCCTGAATCTCTCTAGATATGGTACTACCCTGATTCTGAACCCCATTTCCTTTCCGTGGAGAGTTGCGATTCTTTTGGTAGGCATACTTATGTAAAGGAGCTTCCTTCTTCTATACAT
>PYWC01000066.1:626088-637628 GCA_003182015.1 Tuber magnatum
CCCCCCTTCTCCACCCACTCGCTAACAGGGGCATCTGGTCGTAGGGCTTCGACGAGTTCATGAACCTCGTCATCGACGATGCGGTGGAGGTTAAGCTCAAGACCAAGGATGAGGAGGAGAGTCGAAGAGAGTTAGGTTAGTTTAGTTCAGTTGTTTTTTTGTTTTTTTTGTGCGTCTGTCCTCATTATTTTCGGTGGTGATTTGAAGCTGACAGCGGTGATGATTGGGGGGGGAACTAGGGCAAATATTACTCAAAGGGGATAACGTTTCGTTGATACAAAGTTTGTAGTTTGGGTGCTAGGATGGGTCGGCCGAGGATTTGGGGGAAATTTATACGTTTCCATTCCTTCTTCCCTCTTTCTTTTATACTCCAGACAGCATCGGTAAATTGGACCCGGTTCGATGGTTGGGCTTCTGATGATAAAAATGATACACGAATCCCTCTGCTCAGTCAACTCGGTCATGGGCGTTTTCAATAAAGTTATATGTAATAATATATCAAGCAAACTAATGAACCAGTGGGATCAACCTCTCCACGCAAAACAGCGTTACATATCTCTGCGGGGCCAGGCGAGGCCTATTGATCGCAAAGTAATGAATTGTTTTTTTTATCTACAAAAACATCCTATTTCAATGCCCAGTGTAAATGCACGCTGCCCACCACTACTCCCTCTGGAATAATCTACTTGCCCTCTATCGTCTGGGCATTCCTCTTCCCCTTCCCCTCAAAGCTCGTTGAGCTGCTCCACGAGGCATCTGTAATATGGTTAGCAATCATATAAACATTCCAGGAAAGGCAGGGACATACTGGGGGCCCAGCTTGGGGCTGTTCTGATTCCTGGTTCTTGACAGTCTCATCAACTGATAAGATTAAACATGCAGCCTCGGTCGCTGCCTGTATAGCATTGACCTTAACTACAGTAGGCTCCCAGACAAACTTTTCTAGATTGTTGGCAATGCCCTCATTAACGATGTCCACACCAGCCCAAGTCTCGCCTTTGCCGTGACGCATGCGAAGCTTGTTGAGAATATCCGTAGCATCAAAACCAGCGTTGTCACATAGTTGTCTCGGAATGATCTCAAGAGCCCTTGCAAAAGCCCCAATGATCAATTGCTGTTTTCCGGCGATGGTGCGCGAATACTCGCGGAGGTATTTCGAGAGCTCCATCTCAATAGCACCACCTCCAGCAACAATGCAGTCATTCTTGGTTGCTTTTTTGACAATCATGATAGCATCGTGAAGGGAACGCTCCACTTCCGCAATGAACTGCTCTGCACCTCCACGGAGCACGAGTGTACAGGTCTTGGCCTGTGGGCAGCCCTCAAAGAAATTGTAGCGCTCACCACCAATCTGTCGCTCTTCGAAGCGTTCACAGCTTCCGAGATGGCCCTCACGGATATCCGAGCAAGTAGATTGTATAGCGCCACCAACAGCTTGAATGACACGGTCCATATCTTCAGAGGTAACTCGCCCAGCGCAGAAGATATCTCTGTCCGCAAAATACCTGTAGAGAATTTCAGCAGTGTTATAATCTTATACATTGACCGACACCTGACTTACTGCGTAGCAAGATCGCCAATGGGTAGTTTCGAGAGAACAATCTTGGCTTCGGTATTTGCCAAAGCCTCCATCTTCTGGAAGATTATTTGCCATTCTGCATCTACTATTGCTTGATATTCTGAAACCTGCTCTACTCGGACTTCGGCGTTGTCCTTCTCACTCTCTATAGCCAATTGTTAGTCCCATAGTATATCGTGAAGGTTAAGTAAACTCACTTAGCTCCAACTCGACATTCAAGCACACGATCTTTGGGTTGTTGAAAGATTTGGGTTGTTGTTCAAAACCAGCGTAAGAGAACTGCTAAAATCAGCAATCAGTTGCGATGCGGGGGCGATATACCCACAGTCTTCTTAAACGCGACACCATTGACAAACAGTGAGTCTTGCAAACCGCCACCGGGGACCTTCTTGATGCCAATAAGTTTCTCGTTCAGTGATTCCTGGTCCAACGACATAACCGCATCGACGCACACTGGGTACCCCATCAGCCACTACACACCGGATAGCCTACATAACCTGCCCATCAAGGGTGAATATACTCTTTGAGAAGAAGTTCGAGTTAGATTTGATCAACTTCGACGACATAGCGGTAGTAGCCAGCTTTAACAAAGTATCACGCCGATCGCCCTTCTCAATCCGCACTGCAATCTCCTTGATCTTGTTCTCCGCCAGTCTAGCAGCAGTCCTGAAACCCTTTATAATAATCTGGGAGCTGACACCTTCTTCAATGTAGGGCTTGCTCTCTTTGAGTATTTCGCCAGCTAATACTACCACGGAGGTCGTTCCGTCTCCAACTTCGGCATCCTGTGATCTTGCGATATCCGTCAATATCCTTGCAGCGGGGTGTATGATATCCAATAACTGTATCTCAATATATTAGATAACTGGCGGTAACTCAGGATCAACAGGATTCAGGCACAAACCTTCATTACCGTAGCTCCATCGTTCGTAATAGTTTGCTTACCGTTGGCATCAACTAACAGGAGGTCACCGCCATAGGGGCCCAAAGTGCTCTTGATGGTGTTCTGGACAGCCAGACATGCGTTGATGTTGGAAATTATTTGACCCCGACCTTGTGATGCATCGGTCCCTATTTGGTCAAACAGGCCGAAGGTCAGTAGACTCGTCCTTCATGGATCCTGGAGGAAAGAAGTAAATAGAAAATAGACGAAAGCTATCTCACCCTCCTTGAGTACGATGATTGTGGGTGCCTGTCCCGCAAATGCCATGGTGTGGAGTTGTTTGCTTGATGCACTGTACTACCGGTGGTGGTGGGGTTATCGACGAGAGGGGAAAAAACGGCTTGCTAGCCGATGGAGCGGTCCGGTGGTAAACAAAGCTATACACCAAGCCTATAGTTCCAAGGGAACTGTAGCAGCCAACTTATTAATGGTGGTATGATCGCGAGGTTTGTTGCTCGGATGCAATAGGGGGTGGTAATTTGTGAGGTGAAGGATTTGTGGATTAACTTGAGAGCCTCTGATCCTACCTTTTTCCCTACCCTAACCCTATAGTAACACTAAATCTCAGGATCTCCGGAACCATTATTCCCAGTATGGCATCCCAGATATCTATCAATCGATGACAAAATTAACACAAACTGTCTTGCCGGTACCGCATCGCACTACAGGTTTCAAGTTACTGTCATACAGTAAGTGGCATGGCGCGTAGAGGCAACTGGGATTTGAAACAAGTAGAATAATTGGGTTGAAGTGGTTTGCGGTTATCGGATTCAGTTCTACTGGTTCACCCTGAGCCATACTAGGCTGCACAGCGCAACCCCCCCCTCAACGTGCCATCCATAACCAACCCCACACACCACGTCCCATATATGCTACAAAAACATAACTTTTCCCACAAACTCCACCAAAACACCTTGCTTGCCCTCACAAACCCGATCCCATGCCGAGTAAACCGCTAAAAAGAGAAGGGCAAATTCTTCATAACCTATAGGTAAGTTAGGAAGGCGCATTGCGAAAGGCGATACCACCTAGCCAGATATGAGAATAACAAAGCGGCAGACAGATATAGCGTCGGAGCTCGACGTACAGGGAAGAAAAAAAGAACCCAAATGCTCTGGGCCCTGAACCGCGACCCACAAATTAAAACCCAAACACCCTGCTTTGATCTTGGGTCGGAAGAATGTATAGTATGTGTAAGAAAGGTGATAGTAATAAGTGGGGATTAGCGGTAACGAAAAAAATCAGAAAATAGATCCGGCCCATAAACCAGGATGAGAAACCAACAATCATGCCTCGGGAATTTCCACCATATGGCCATCCCCAGGCCCTGGGAGCCATACAAAAAGAAAAGGCCGGAAGAAATAACCACGAAGGAAAACACAACAAAAGCCCAGCCAAATAGCCCACCAAATTAAGGAATGAAGGAGGATAGCTAGGTTCCACCTCCATTGCCCAAACTGCTATGAGGGGCCGAGGCCAACTCCTCCGCCACCGCTTTTTGCTCCTACGCCTCCTCCACCGGCACCGTTTGCTCCTCTTCCTCCACTGACATGACTGCTAGTGTCTTCTAGGTAAGCCTCAGTCTGTACCTGCTGACTATGTCTCTGGGGCTTCAAAGCTGGCGTATGGGTCGTACTAGCAAGTGGGGTATTGTCGCTTTGGGTGCCTTGAGAATCGGTAGTGCTAGGAGGGGGTGGCGGGGGTGCAGTCCCGGAATTGATACCGTGATGCACACCGTTACTATAACCACCTTTCTTGCTAGATCCATTTTTGCCAGAATTTTTCTTTCCTTTTTGTTTCGCTTTCTCCAGCAGGCGCCTTTTCTCAGCCAGCTTCCGTCGTTCCTTACGGTCCTTGATTTCATACTGTCGCATAAGGGCCTCTGGAGCCTCGCCGAATATAGACTCATATTCGCAAAATTCGCAAATCCAAATTTCGCCATTACTATTTCCCCCGCCCAAAGCCTCCTGACGGCGGCGTCTCAGCAAGGCATAATCTCGTCTCGGAGTAGCAGCAGGCCTAGCTTGCCCGGACTTTTTTTTAGGCTGTTGTGGGGCTGGAGGATAATTCGCATTCGTATTCGATATGCTTGGGGAGGTCTGAGTGCCTACAGTATGCATCGACTTTGGGTGCCCAGAGCTATCACCCGGTGCATTTGAACCCGCGGATCTACTGCCCGCGGAGGAAAATGCTAAGCTTGCAGACACTGGCGACTCGCAGACAAAAGTAAATTGAGTTTGTTTTGGCGGTCCTATATCCGCCACTGCGCCAGCATTACGACGACTGCTTTTCGAGGACGTGACAGGATCATTGCTGGAGGATCGTCCATCCGGAAGCCTCTTGGTAGATGTCTCTACCGAAGGAGAAGACGGATAACGTCGACCGGCCCTTCTCAAAGAGCCCTGACTTCCAGTGGATATAGCAGACAATGGAGAACGTTGGGATGACCCACTGGACTTCCAACGGTTTCGAGGGGTAGGTGTAGATGTGGGTGAAAACCCCGGGGATGAATGGGAACCGCCATTACCTCCTCCGTTGCCCCCACCACCGCCTCCAGGATTCGCCGGCGTTGGAATCTTCCTTTTCTTCTTGTTGTTGGTGTTTTCTGACCATTCATAAGAATCCGGCTGACTTGGCGCGTTCTCCGAAGCTCCCGAAACCCCGCTACCGACCCCACGCGACACAGATGCATTAGAGTTATCCTCCTCATCTGAGGAATCCTGAAGATTATCTCCCGCACCATGTTGCCCCAAACCAAATCCGGCAGAAACACTAGCCCCACCAATCTCTTGATCACCAGCATAATTGTTATAGGGAAAGTAGAATAGCGGGGTTGTGGGTTGTTGAGGGGGGCCAAACAAAGCGGCATTGGCATCGTCGGATAATCGGGAACGAAGTCGGCGTTTCGGAAGAGGTCTGATGGGCCTCCCATGGACCAAACTATAACTAGAATCTGCTGTTGCCCGCAAAACGTTTATTTAAGTCCAGTACTTCCTTTGCATCGATATGTAGAATTGCTGTAATAAGCATATCTGGGGAGGAATGGGACTAAGTGTAGGGATCCTACAAGAGGAGGGGTGGGAAAAGGATGGATAGGGATATTCCGTACCCACAGCGGCCGACATATTGGCAGTAGATGAGCTGATAATTCCTAGCCTGTGCCCGCACAATGGTATATCGACCAACAAAGTGCCCTGGAGGGTAGGTATTTGAGGTAATCTGTATGGGGTGCAAGAACTTGTCAGTCATAGGCACCAATAGAAGATTTTTTTTTCTTTCAAGATATCACGCATGTGATAGTAACACGCACGCCATCGTTCATCTATATGTAGAGAACAGTTTCTCCAAAAATATGGAGGAGGGGGAACTTGCCTTTCGAAATGAGAGGGGCAGATTCAAAGATGGCCAGAACACCGGGCAAACGAGGTGGAAGCCAGGGCTCAAGAAAGATGAGTGGACAACAGTCGATTGCAGTCAACAGAGAAGATGCAGCCGGAGGGAAAGATGGCACAGCAGAAGGAAAGAAAGTAGGGAATATATGAGGGACTAGAGTGGGCTTTCTCCAAAGTGTGGTGAGTTGAGTTGAGTGGTGAGGTGGGACCTGCTGGTTGGAGTCTCTCCAGGTTTTAGTCTCGGCACTACTTGATAGGGCAAGCTGCTCCCACACCCCCCCCTCAAGAACCACAGCCCAGTGGTATCCACCGAAGGCCATCTGGCCATCTTCTCCTTAAATTTGATTGACGTATCATTCCGTACTCAAGCACTCCTTCGGCTTTACCAGAGGCTAAGCAGTCCAGACCTTCATTTCCATACTTTAATATCTGGATACAGCTGCTCCTTTCCTGATATTTCTTGGACTTGAAATCCTTATGTTCCCACCGGAAAGTTAGATCCCTATCCCAAGCCATTCCCAGTTGCCAGGTGTGAATACCATGCTTGAACAGCCGCATCCCAGACATTATCATGGCAGCCTTAAGCTGATTCTTCTCATGACGAAAGAATCTCATGCAAAGCGTTTCCCCTGATCCGAGCTGATATCAGACAACGGGTATGCTGAGTCTGAGTTACGGATTAATACCTTCCGTCATGTGTCCAAAGGTCCCTTCCCTTGGCGAACACATTATAAAGATTACTCTATTGTATCCAGCGCTTTGTTCAGAGGATTATTTTTATTTTTACTTTTTCTTTACTTTTTTTTTCTTTCTTGCTTTACACCTTCAGGCTTACAGAATGGCACATGGGATTGCACCGTACCTGGACCCCCATGACGCCTTATCTTATCGAGACCCAGGCTCCAGGTAGACTATTAGCGTCTGAGTGCACCGATGTGGTTGAGTGCACCAAAATTTGCCCATCAAACCGAAGGATGAATAGAACCGTGTAGATTATTTTTTGAATTGCTATTTCCCATCTTTATGAGGCCATTTTTGACTCGTCTGATACATATATCCGCCGCAGAGCAGTTGCCGGTGCGTCCTTCACTTGTCATGCTGGTGTTGAATCTTGAAAGTGGAAAACAGTCCCATTGACGCCAAATAGGGCGGGAAACAAACACAAGAGTTTACCCAAGTGCAGCACCAATAGGAATGAGTGAACGGTGGCTGTTAGCTCTCTCCTCACACAACTTGCAGGAGAATCAAACTATCCAGTCGGAGCCAAACAATAGCAGGCGGACAATGTGGCACGCAGAAGAGCCTCGACAAATCCTTGTACGATACCATATTCCACCAACGGCTCCAAGGGCAATATTAATTCGCACCTCCAAGCCTTATCGCGACGCAAAGAAACATATCAACAGATACCGGTATACCGGTATGAGCTCCCAACCTCCAGAAACGCGCTGGACCATAGCAGATGGTGAACTCTCGGGCCCTTTACGCACATCAGATCGGCACAAGACATCGCACATTCCCCAGCATTGTCCAGAGATTATTAGCTACCGGGACAACCATCGAGATGGGTAACGACAAATGTCATCAGAGGAGAAAGGAAGGAAAGTGTCGTATCTCAGGGCCAGGAACGGGGGAGCGTAAAGGCAGGAGGGCTCGGTGGTGGACTTGCGTTTCGAAGGGGAAGGAAGTCAAATGCCAAGAAACGCAGGGGTTTTTTTTTCCCTTCCCTTCTTGGCTCCTCAGAGGAGGCACGCAAATCGTCATCACCAAATTAGGTCTCGTTATGGGACCTCTTCTCAGAGCCGCTCTTCCTAAGACCTCGTTTGCGGGATTCTGTCATTTGTTCTGCCCTCCCTCCTTCCAAGCTCCCACCCAAGTTCCAATGACCTAAATTTACGTTTCCCCCTTATCCCTCCACCAAAGGGCAATGGAAAAAAAAAAAAGGCCACAGTCGTGACCACCGTACCAGACCCGAATAAACCGTTATTCGAGCCCCACGTTCCAAACTTCCAACAACAACTCCCTCTCCAGAAACATCTATTATCGAGAAATTTCATGATAATAAAAGAAAGAAAAAGAGATGGATTTTTTTCTCTGTTTCGTTTCTTCACTGGTTAAGCCCCGGAGACCCTGCGCCGGAAAAAAAACAACGGTACACCGGCTGAGAAGATGAAGAGGGGTGGATAACTGGCGGTTGCTGTTGTTGCTGCTGCTCTCGCTGCTTTGGCTTTCCTGCTTCCCCCCCGAGATGAAGCCTATTCTGGCCCCACAGCCCGCCGTTCACAGAGCGGATATCAAAAAAAACATGTTGAGAATGCGGTACTAATGGGCACGGTGATGATCGTAGGCGAACAGTGAGTCCATCTGTACCCACGCGAGAAGCCCTCTCCCCGATAATTGACATTTCGTTGCATTTCTTGCAGGGTCATAGTAGTCATCTTTCATTGGCGGAAAATGAGGCTGCAGGGTGCCACTTTCGGGCTAGCGCGGTCGCGCGCCCGCCCACTTTGCTTCTAAGTTCCGGCCGCAGTTAGTTCCCTGCGCTGCCTTTCTGTGTGTTCTTGTCCGGCCTCTCTCATCCTCTCCCGGAGTTTCTCAGTCAATCAGTCAGTCCGCCAGTCTATCCTTCCTTCCCTCCCTCCCTCCCTCTCGTCACTCTCACCCTCCTCTTTTCGCCTCTTCCTTCCCCCCCCTCCTCTGCCCTTTTTACTCCTGCTTCTTTCTCAACACAGAGTTCTTCCCACCTCCCCCCCCCGTCTGACGTTCCCCTAAGAACTCTTGCACGCTTACACGCTTGCCCGTTTTCCCCCTCACGTCTATCCATGAAACAGTTGCTCACTCGTCCCCCCTCCTCTGTGGCCTTTCTTCTATTCAGCATTCCACCATAATTCGTTGTCTTCGTACCCACCCCACTTCGTTCTCGGAGTTCCTAACTACCAGTCCTCCAGTTCAATCTCTGCTACTGTCCACTGCACACTCGGGGCTTCTCCTAACCAGCTTCTGCTCAGTTTCTTGCTCTCCTCTTCCCACTTCATCCCCCTCCTCACCTCCCATCCCCCATTCCTCTACCTTCACCTCACTCTCACCTCTTCTTTCACGAGCCAGCAATCATGGTCTCTCCTCGTCGTTCTTCCCGCGCGCGCTCTACAGCAAACCCGGCGCCAATTTCTCACTCATCTTCCTCCTCATCGACCTCATCGAATCGTGGCCGTCTCCAAAAGCATCATGACAACGACTCTCATGGTGACCACGACATGGGCCACTCCAGACGCGGAGACCACGGAGAGATTCCTTTCGAATCTCATCTAGAATCCACTGCAGAGGTCAACGGCACAGGCGATGAAGAGATTGACGATGCAGGATCGCAAGAAGACGAAGTCACACGATGTATTTGCGGCCATCAGGAGTATCAGGGTGGTGATGACGATCAAGCCGATTCTGACGGTCTCTTCATTCAATGTGACCAGTGCCATGTTTGGCAACACGGTTTCTGCGTAGGAATCACTGACAGTGCTTCTACTCCAGAAAACTACTATTGTGAGCGATGCAAACCCGAATTGCACAAACTGGGGACCAGCAAATCTGGGTAGGTTTACACTCCCATCCCCTGTAAAGAAGATTTTCTCTAGGCTGAGGCTTTCAACAAGCCTCGGCCACGAGAGAGCACCTCTGGGACTCTTTTGCTCGATGGATTTTAACTAGATTACAACAGAATGAGAACATCCCTTTATCTACCAGTCCACTCAGAGCCATCGTCACCCATAAATAGCAAGGAAATTCCCCACAAGCGTCGGACTACCATGAACTCTCGTGATGCTGAATACGATGATGCTATCCTCAAGAAAGTTTTAGAGGAAAGCAAGAACGACAAACTTTCCGGGAGTTCAACACGTGGAACAAGTTCAAGAAGCAGGAAACGGGGCACCAGTGAAGGCTCTGATGAGTATGTATAACCCTTGCTCATTCCAGATTCTCCCTGGGCAAACAAAACAGCTAACAATCATAAGACCAAAGCAAGACTCGAAACGGCGAAGAACCTCGGATTCGCCAGGCACTCCAACCAATGGGCCCATAGAATCGAGTGACGAAAAGTCTGGGAAAGGAATCATAGCCCCCTCCTCGACTAAAAAGTCGCGCGGCACATCCTCTCGTCATTCGAATGTAAATCCATCTACCGCAGGGAAACGTACCTCAACTAGAAATAGGAACGGTGACAAGAATAAGGAAGCTAGAAAAGAAGGTGCGTGGCTTCACGTCGAGCCCAAATCAATCATCTCCCCCTCGGACACAATATTGTCAACTACTGTTAAGGGACAACATGATCTGACCACGATTCATCAAATACAGAATCGGAACATTCGGACGAATATCCCCCCCCGCGTTCCAACAATCGGGCAACAAACAAGCCTACAGTTGAAGAAGCTGTCCTCCCACCACCTGCCATGGAGACAGCACCAGATACCCCCCAACAGCCAGCCAAACGGTCTGTCCGCAATGGGAACACGAGTGGGCATGGTGGACGCCGCCGCGGAAACTATCGCCATCGCCAGTCAGAAGATCCAGGTGATAATCGTGGAGCTTCCCCTCATGTCATGACTCGAGATCATTCTTCTGCTGGGGGAAATCAGGGTTCAAAATCCATGGACCACGGCACCATCATTGATAAACCCACCAAGCCGAGAATTCCACAAGCAAGAATGAGCATAAACGAGATGGGAAGGCGGGTTCGCGGCATCTCAGACTTCATCACTAGAACCCAGATTGAGATGGCAAGCTCAAGAGCAAGTGACATATATGCATACCTAGCTTGGATGGAAGAGAAGGGAACACCCATCAGCAATGCTACTACGCCACAAAACCCAGAAACACCAACATCGTCCTCTTCTGGCGACAAAACCCTTCCACAAATCCAAATCAACGGCAACGGAACAGGGAAGATACTAGAAAAGGCAGCTGAGGCCCTGAGCTCAAATATCCAACCTGGAGCTCTCGAGATGATGGAGCTTCTATCGAGTAAAATTAATCGGTGGCAGCAGCAGTACGGAGAGAAGACATAATCTAGAGCCTTTTCTGTCGCTATCAGTCTGGATTTCCTTTCTCGTTTTTTGCTGGGTCGGTTCATTGCATGGTGTCATAGGGGTTTATTATCTGAAAATTAATCGGTTTCTGTTTTGCCCATTCACGTTCACATCCCCTTTCATTCACAATATCTATTTTTTGCGACACGAAAAATGGGATGGAGTCTTTTATTCGTTTTTACCTATTCCCTTTGCTCCATCACTCCACGGCGTTCCCCTCTTTATCTCTTTCTGGCCGGCGTTTGCGTTTATCGAAGCCCCCTGTATCTGGATCATGCATTCCCAGGTTAATGGAAACCTGTGGTACAAAAGTTAACGGAAAGGGGGGGCATTTCACCTTATAGCTATACCTCTTTTCATCCTCTCTCCTCTGGAAAACTTTCATTGTGAATTTTTTTACCTCTTTGCCCCTTTTCCCTCCTCCCTTTTGTTGGTGGGAGAGCCGGGGAGGGGTGCAGTAAATATGGGATTCCCTTTTTTTGCTCTCATTGTCCGAAATGGCTTTTTTTCTCCCTATATATATGCCCCTCTCTCCCTTATCCCCCCCC
>PYWC01000066.1:652635-684911 GCA_003182015.1 Tuber magnatum
GGTATCATACTCGAGTACTTCCCCCCTCCCCCTCCCACTCGGTCGGTCGCGCAACCAGCACACCCGCATTTTTTTTTTTAAAAAAAAGAAATAATGATAATAATGATAATAGTAATAATGCTAATGATAATACAGTAATGATAATAAGGAAGACAGTGGAGGGGGGTCGGTTAGTCAAGAACGGATCTACTCGTCACCGACCCTTTCTCGGAAGTCTTGGCTAAATAAACTAACTAACATGTCGTCATTAGATATCACTCGTGCTGGTTTGTTTTCTGGCAGCTGGGGGGTGCGTGGGAATATGGTATGTATCATACTCGAGTATCGTACTCGTCGTCTAATGTCGAAGCGTTTTTTTTCTTTTTTTTAAAATTGCACATTACCGAAATTTGGCACTTTTGCCTGGATACGGATGGGGTGCAATAGCAGGTCCTTTTAAGAACACTTCGATAATACGAGTACGGTACGGTGTTGTACGAGTACTTGAAGTGGCGGTGTGCCGTTTTTGTGCTACTACCGGTATATGATGTGTGTGTGTGTACTGTATGTGTTACGGGGGGGGGCTGTCGTTATTGTGGAGGCTTTGACAACGGGCTGGCTGGGCTTTGCGAGGGGAGGGGAGAAGGTGGGGGAAGGGAGTATATTGTACGAGGACTGTTGTTGGATGGATGGGGCTGTAATCACCGGTTTGGTAGGGTAGGAGAGAAGAGGAGACGTATTGTTGTCACGGGCCTGTTGGGAATGGATACGATACACGGTTTCCGTGGCGTGCGCCCATGTCCCCACTTAAAGGGTTTGAAATATACGCCTTGCTGGCCGTAAGGGATCCATCTCTACGGTGCTGGCACTGATCTGGACCGGATCTAGATCGTTGTGGGTGTTAATGCTCCGCGTACTCGTGAGAGAGCTCACGGGAACCCAATCAATTGATATAGTAGCAGAACTGTCGAGGACTGTCAAATGAGATGAGAACTGCAATGACAGGCCATTATATTTACACAAAACGTTAGTATATAGATAGATACATACATACACCTACGTACAAGCATTCAGTACATAGCACATGAAAGATAGCTCCGTGTCACCGCAACAGGTGGATGTGCCCCGGCAAAAAGGAAATAAGGAAGCCCCCAAAAGCCACAAAATGATATCCCATGTTGTAAATCCAATAGACCCCCCCTCCAACGGCTCATCTGTTCTCCTTGCTTTTTATCCCACCCCAGCGCGTCGGCTATGGTATGATAGTCAGTTTCGTCCAAGGAGTACTACTCTATACACATCTTGAGTAACAACTTCCGGTAACTACTTGGCAGTTCTTACCATCTTTAACAAACCTTCCGAGGGCCACCATTCTGGATGACTAGCAAACCGTCCATTTCCCTTATAGATTCCCTGGAACAAACAGCCCCCCTTTCAGGATCATCATGCCCTTTCGGGAATAATAAGCTTGCGTACTGACGTACGAGAATTGCAAAGAAGACTTGGATGGTGGTAGCAGCTACCAGAGAAACCCAACCTATCATGACCGAAATTCGCATCAATTCTACACAACCCCAATTGCCATCCAATAATGAGGGACTGACCCCATTTGGTTGGTCTGAAGATGTCTGGTGGAAGGTGCCATGAGGTAGCGTCATCGACAGTAACCCCCCGTCTGTTGCCAAGTTGTCGTCACAGATATAGCCCCGAAAAGTTGAGAATACATATAGTATGATAGACCGTGATAGTGCTGAGACTATGGTATCTATGATAAAGAAGTTGGCAAATATCGACATAGCGTAGGCATATTGCTACGAAAAAAAAGTTAACAAAATAGGAGAATCGGAGTGGCTAGAATAAAGAATGCATCACACCTTAGTAGATCCCAGGACGCCCAGAGAACTAGCAAAGGTTGCAAAATAACTGTAAAAAACAAAGCTGTCCGAACTTCGGTGAAGCCTATTGGAGAATTGTTGGAATAAAGAAGCAGAGAGGCCGTTTGAAATCAGTGCTAGAACGGCGATAGCGATCGCAAAGCCCCTACTGTTGTTAGTACCTGAAGACATATTTCAAAAGAGGATAGCTACCGAAGCTGACTCAACCCCATTTCGTATCTATTATTGGGGGAAGAAAAATAATGATCCGAAATGGGACGTCAAAAAAACAATGTGCTGCCCGCTGACCAGAGAAAAAGGGCAGGCTGAACTTGCGATCAAACACACACACAAAAGAAAGAAAGAAATCCTTCGACGCTAGATATTAGCCCGCTATTATTGGGCTTAATCCACGGAAGATGAAATTGAGGGTCGTTCTGCGTCAATAATATCAATTTCTTCACCTTCGGGAACCGCCTCGAGGACGTCGATAACTTCGCCGTCAGCGACTTCCACGAAAGCCGCTTCCCGACGTTCCGACGGATGATTTCCCGCGATTTCCTGCGGGTTCGTTCCCGTCAGTGACATGCCACTCGCAGGGTTCGGGGGACATTAGGAAGAGAAGGGAAAGGTATACAAGGCCCAGGATCCTGCGGTAGACATGGGACACCGAATAATAAAGGTAAAGGTAAAAATGGGAACGTGGAAACCTACTGTTTTGATTCCAATTATCCGTCCCCGTGGTGCCTTCTCAAGATCGTGGTCTCTTCCTCCACCTTGAAGGCGCAAGAGATAGCTCGGCTTGTAGCAGTATGCACAAGTGCAAAGGACGATTGCACAGATGACGAGTGTTGAAAAGAAGATTGGGAGGAAGAAAGAGACGGTGGTCTTTGACATGCCCATTTGGTCGGCGATGTGGGAGGGGGGGGAGGATAGTGTGATGTATACGGATTTTGTTTTTTAGCCTGGTTCAGATTGACGTATTCCGGACGATCCGAATCCGCATTTCTCAGCAAAAGCGCTGTTTCAGTGGATCGTATCGTTAACTCCGGAACAACTAAGCAGACCGGGGCCAGCAAGAGAACAATGGAGAAAGCGGGTGTGACCAATAATATAGGGCTAACCAGGGAAACTCTGAGCTGAGTTCGGGAGGCCTAGGAGCCGAAGGGGGGAGGGGACAACCGATACGGTGGTTGGCTGGCTGGTTGTGCAGCAGTGGTATACTGTAGTAGTGTATTTACAACCGACCGACCGACCGTTCAAGAGGAATGCTGATGCAGAAATAGGGGTTTACTGAGGCAGTATTTATTATCTGGAAGGAAGTGGGTGAGACTTGGGGAAGGCAGCAGGCAGGGAGGTAGGAAGGAGGATGAGGTGAGTGAGTGGGTGAGTGGGTGAGTGAGCGATTGAGTGATTGAGTGATTGAGTGAGTGAGATTCTATTATGGGGGGTGGTGGGAAGGCGTGAGGGGGCGGGAGAGGAGGGTATCGCTTGCTGACTGCTGATAAAATGCGTGTGGCTAGAGGTGAAGGGATACCGGTAATATAAGAAATTGAGCTGGCACTCTTCTCTTCGGAACGCGAGATTTCGCCGCGACGGACTGGGTTAAAGACAGTGAAGTTGGCAGGCACGAGGTTGAAGGACGGCCCAATTCAATCGAGAAGCTCGGGAGGATATCCGTCAGCTGTACCGTACTAGTACTATGATAATATATGGAAAGGAGCTTCTCATCCAGAAGACGATGAACAGCGGTGGGCACTGGGTAGGTAGGGCTCGATTTGCTTTTCCCTTGGAGCCCGCCGGCCCTGGGTTAAGTTTCGAGATCTCTTCGGACTTGCGGTTTAGACAATTCCCATTGGTCCGGACACAATATCAAGGGGTCCGATTTGGTGCACGTTTTTTCCACAAGTCTGACACAGCGGAGGAGGAGGAAAGTTGTTCAGCCGTTGCCCTGCGGTCGGCGGGCTCATCTGCAAAATCCCGTGGTCGGCCAGCCCCTCCCCCTCCCTCGCTTCGAACGACCTGGTCGACCTCAGCAATCGAGGGGAGAAGGAAAGCCGGTTTTCCCACGGTATCATAATCATACGAATATCCTGGCTTTATCCCCGCTCCTCGTGTCAATCGGTGAGTCGGTCAGCCAGTCTGTAGTTGGAAGACGGGCGTCAATAAGTACCGCCGACTCCACCATCTGTCGCTCTCTTCCTATCCATCCCGGGTTATCACTCTTGCGTATAGTAGTACTTTTGTCCCGGGCAGGAGGTACCCGAAAACAGGGGGGTACAAGTGTACAGTACTGTACTAGTACACTGCATTCTACACGTATGATACTCGAGTGCCGTACCACTACAAGTATATTGGCGCTCGGGTACACGGATTTTTTTGACTTCTTTTTTGGCATATTCCTTTAATCCCTGTTTTCGGGTATGATACTTCCTGCCCGGGACAAGTACTACTGTACTTGTATAGTACTGTACTAGTACTAGTACTGCATCCTCACGACCCGATACTCTTCCCGGCAGGGGCAGGCTGATTAGCTGCCGGTACTATGCTGGAGTACTTTACGGTATCATACCGTACCGTACCGGTACTCGCATGCCGTACTAGGGCACGGAGCTCTAATCTAATCATGAGATTGCTGTCATCCCCCCTTTCCTTTGTCTGGCTCGCCCAAGCCCGGAGATCCCCACATTTCGCCCTACCGTACCTTTGTTTTTGTTTTCAACTGTTGCACCCTTCTTTGTCCCTATTGAGAAACCGGGTTCTAGATCCTGGCGCTACGGTCGAGTTACTGTAGCCATCTTGGACCGTGCGGTGTGCAGTGTGCGGTGTGGACCCTGGCGGGCGTCGAGATATCGTATCATACCGGTACCGGTACTCCACAGTCGCCGACAGTATCGTTGCCGCAACAATCACTACCAGTAGGCTGTGGGTGGGAGGGAAAAAACCGTCGCCAATTTACCGTACCACACCGCTACCGGTACCCTCGCTCATTGAATTCGTCCAGACTTTTAAAAAGTCTTAAGCACTGGTGATATCTTCCTCATATTTTTCCCGTCACCCCACCGTCTTTCCCTTTCCCTTTTTTCTTTTTTTTGCGCCTTTCATCACCATCATCATCACCACCACCACAATCATCATCGACACGGTCTCACCCAAATGAATCCCATCGTTGGTCTTTGGATTCGTGTTTTGTCACACAACTCCGTGCCTCAATGTTGGCGACTGCCCTAAATGGAAGGCTCTAGCTGCTTTCACCTAATCCCTCGAAACATTATTGCAACCCTGCCATCACCTATCAAATGCAATAGCGTGCAAGAGCAGAAATTGGGAGCTTAAACGTGGCCTACAGCACAGTATCCTATCAGTACCCGATCACTATCCGATCGGTACATACGAGTAGTCTACCCTGCTCTCAAAATAAGGGTGGAGCGCGGTACGGTGCGCCAACCTTACCGGTAGTCTACGAGTATGCTTCCATCGATGGTCATTTGACAATTTCGAGCGTGAAATACAGCCAAGGGATATCGAGCAAATGGACCATTTGGTGCTTCTTTTGTCCATGTGTTTGAGTGGAGAATTCGATAATGTTACCTCTTCAAAAGTAACTCCAGCCGGGCTTTGGCAGGCTGCGATGGATGCAGCAGCTGGGTCTCTATTAATAATAATTACGATTATTGTTCCCGGTTGCGCGCCCAATTTTCGCTGGGGCACTAGTGGTAGCGCTTGTACGCACAATGTCAGCCGTACTCGTATAGTACTCGCACAGTATTTCCAAAGTCACCTTGCTCCTTTTTACCGCGGTGCGGCGCGAAGGTTGGAGAGTCTTTTTCCCCCCCCCCACAGTATCGTGTACCGGTATGTACTCGTACTGTGCGAGTACTCGTACAATACCGATCTTTCTCGCTTTCTGTGGACATGTCTGGCCGCAGCAGTGATGGTGTGTGCACCTACCGTGCCCCAATCCATGTAGCCTGATGTAGGTACGGTGCAGTGCACAAGGACTCGTTTCGGTAGCCCCCTACCTCCTTCACACCCTTCTCCGCTTTGGCGTTCTGTTCCCCCCCTCTCCGCATCATGACTTTACCACACACACACACACCCACACCGCTTAATTTTTATTGCGAGCCCTGCGCTTGGGAGTCATTTATTTTTCGGAGTGCGCCTGCCTGCAGGCCGGGTCGGTCAACCCACTCTCGGGATCCTGTTGCTACGATGGGGCTCGAGATATATGTTCGCAGAGTGCATCATATTTCTTCGATCCAATTCACAACCTACCAGAGGTCGTGGTTTGTGAATGGGAAAGAGAATGGTGATTTCTTATCTCATTTTTTCCCTTCCCCTTTCTTTCCTGCCCTTTCCCGTTTGGCACCTTACATTTTGTTCTCATTCCCCCACCTGCTTTTCACCCGCACTTTTCCCCCCCTCGTACAGAGTACTCAGTACCGGTAGAACGGTCAGTCTTTTGCCCACCTTTTCTTCTCTCGGTTCTAATATCTAGGCTTATATTAATTGTGGTGATTGCGTCAGGTTGTTTGGAGCGACGTACCCCACCATGTATGTGTTGTGGAGAAATGGTGAACCACGACACCTGTGATGGAAAATCTGTTTCCCCTGATTGACTAGAGCTCAGCACCGTGCGTATCGGCGCATATTCTAAGTTGTGATACCGGTATTCTGCATACAGAACACCCTAGATAGACGGTCAAGCTGAGATACTCACATCGCAGTGCTGGAGCACCGTATTGTTTGCGCGGAATTTGGCTACCGAAACTCCAGAAAGCGGACGGATCCGGGACTGGGGGGAACGGGGGGGGAATGTTGACAAAACAAGAAAAAGGTAAGGGAACCGCAGCAAGTATGAGTGAGATGAGATATATTTTAGGCGGGCTAAAGGGGAACGGATAGTACAAGTATGAAAGGAATATATAGTTAGTGTTTAAAAACTGTTTGTCCTCGAATAGACAGACAAGGCGAATGGGCGAATACAAGAGGGAGAGATAATGTACCGGTACTTGTAAACGAGCTAGATTTCCGGCCCTTTTATTTTGATTTATTTGGACCGGTTGACTTGGCCAGAGTAAAGGGGGGAGAAAGCGACGATTACCGGATTACTGGTACGGTAGGGATAAGTGTGCAGTTACTTACTGTGCACATCTGGGCTATTCTCATGATTATTATATATATGTGTATGTAAATATCTAGGTGGACATATCTTTTGTATTTTATGACATCCTGTCCAAGGTGCGTGTAGGTATGAGTGCACAAGTATTGCCAACGATAATAATATGACATCTACCGATTTACCTTTTTCCTTTTCTTTTCTTTTCTTTTCTTTTTTGCACCGGCAGAAATAGTACGTGGTAGGGCTTGCTTTTTGTTTGGTGGTGGTGACTTTTCGCTGTGGTAATTTCTGTGTGTATCATGGGCTATGATACTTAGAATTGCTGTGGCAGCGCTTTCAACCAACTTCACCCAGAGGCCTCGGAACCTCCACTCTCTCCCCCACTCAGGCACACGCGCTCTCTCAACCAACTCTCACTTCCCTTTTCCTCCTTCTTTCCCTCACCTCTCCCACCCGTATGCTCCGATCATCCTGAACCTTCGCTCGCTCGCTCGCTTGCGCATTTGGTTCTGGTTTTTGTCGTCCTCACCTCCTTTGCCCTTCATCCTCTCCTTCTCCTAACCTCCACACACTCGCTCACCCGTTCCTTCCTTCCTTCCTTCCTTCCCTTTTTTTTTAAAATTTTTTTTAAACCCTACTCGCTCTGGTGTGCCCTACCTTCCTAGCCGTAGCGTATTTACATACATAGCATCTCCGCGTCGCCCCTGTCAGCCGCCGACTGCTAGCGGGAGAGCGACCTCCCTCACTTGCTTCATACACACACTCCCCTCAGCTCTCATCCTTCACAATCTCACACCCCTCCTCCCCTCTTGTTCCCAACCTTCTTACCCCCTCCCCAATTCTTGTTTTAATAACTTGCTGCCTCAACCGTTATTACCATTCAAAATCTCGAGCATCCGATAGCCTCTTACCCAACGGGTCTGGTTATTTTTCGAAACCCAGAGAGGCTACTCGAAGCTACGCCAATTCTATCCCTTTCCCTACCGCTCGGCACCGACCTCTCCTAGTGGTTCGTCTACTCCACGCACCCCGTTTTCCGTCCGTTTCCTGGCATAGCTTTAGAATTCCCTCTATAATATTTGCCGCCTCTCGTTTCTACACTTCGCTGGCCGAATATTGGGTCTTGACCTATTCCCACTCTATCGCTCCTAGAGCTGAGTGTGAGCTCTCGTGTCCTACGCTCACCACGGCTACTATCGGTACATTTTAGTCACCAATTATCTTCTTAGGTCGGACGGAGCAGCACTGTTTGAGCTATTGTGTGGTTACTTGATTTCTGAATTAGTATTTGCTGCTAAAGGATAATACTTGGTTCATTTGTCACTAGAGATTTATGACGTTGACCGTTGAAACGGGTGTTCCCCCGTCCCCCAATCCGCAACAAGCAACTTCTTGCCCGAGCAACCAGTTGAGCGGCTCTCGAAGACGGTACACTGTTGGATCTCCAACTTCTTCTAATTTCAAGCCAGTCGTCGTTTATCCTTCCTCTCAGCTTTCCCCACAATTTCTGCCTCTCTTATCGCCTAACACGGAACTTTCGCCCCATCCTCGCAGTTTCTCAACCGAGCAGCGCACGAACACTAGAGGTAGTTCGCCATCACCTCGAGCAATTCGCCGTCAGGTTTCAGCATCGCCGGAGCGTGGTGGCCAAGATAGATTGCAAGGGACTGGTGGTTCTTGGTTAGGGAATGGGCGGAGGAATTACGGGCAACAGTCTGGAGCAAAGTATACTTCGCCGACAATGGCTGGAAGGAAGAACGAGTCTGGACCGTCGATGACACTACCTCACGCACGGCCTCCTTTTAGGAACCGGGGGGCAAATTCGTCAACCCAATCTAATTCGTTACCCTCTACGCCAAATCACCATCCCCGTCAGGCTAATGGGGCCTCTCGGAGCCCTTCACCAACCTCTGCTCTTGATTCACCAAGGTCGGCGGCATCAGAACCACTCATTCCATCTATCCAGAAGGCCCCGGCGGTATCACCTAGAACGTGCATTTATGAGACAGGGCTGGCTAACATCCGAAGGCGGATGCCATACTCTTTGGGAATCGACAAGCTTGGGAACGAGAAGCCAAAGGCGGAAAGGCTGTCGGTCGAACAGGAGGGGAAATTTACGGAGGATATGAAGAGTTTATTCGAGAAATTGAAACCGAGCGAAGCTAGCGGTGATCGGAGGCGGAGATTTTTGGAAAAGCTTGAGAGGTTGTTGAATAGGGAGTGGCCGGGTCATGATATACAAGTGCATGCTTTTGGATCAACTGAAAATCACCTTTGCATGATTGATTCGGATAGTATGTTCCTATTCGCGGTTTGTTGGTGCTGGGCTAACCTTGTGCAGTTGATGTGTGTATAAAGACTAGTTGGGATGGACTCAAGTCAACATGTTACTTGGCAGCGAGGCTTGCTAAATGTTTGTTCCTCGGATTAAGTTTTGGGGAAAATATGGTGATCTAATGAGTATCATAGGTGGCATGGAACGGGTGGTTTGTGTGCCTGGGGCCAAGGTTCCAATCGTGAAGATCTGGGACCCCGAGTATCAGGTTGCATGTGACATGAACGTCAACAGCACTTTGGCCTTGGATAATACCAAGATGATTAAAACCTATGTTGAGATTGATGAGCGGGTTCGACCGCTTGCCATGATCATCAAACATTGGACAAAAAGGCGGGTATTAAACGATGCTGGTGAGTTGGAACTTGGTATTACCCTGCTCGAATAAATTCTGACACATAGCACAGCTGGTGGTGGAACCCTGAGCTCCTACACCTGGATTTGTATGATCTTAAACTTTCTACAGACTAGAGATCCGCCCATCCTGCCTGCTTTACATCAGAGACCCCATAAAAAACGGCCCCCTATAAACGGTGTTGACGTATCTTTCGATGACGATATCGAGACATTGAAGGGGTTTGGGCACAATAACAAGGAAACCTTGGGGGAGCTGCTTTTTGCCTTTTTCAAAAAGTACGGGCACGAGCTGGATTACGAGAAGAAAGTCATATCGGTCCGTCATGGAAAGCTTCTGTCTAAGGAAGAAAAGAATTGGCAGTACCTTCAGAATAACCGACTTTGTGTTGAGGAGCCATTCAATTTTACTCGAAACCTGGGCAACACGGCTGATGACTCGTCGGTTCGCGGACTTCATTTGGAATTCAGGAGGGCGCATAGGATATTATCAGAGGATGCGGATTTGGCTACTGTTTGCGAGCAGTACGAGTTTCCTCCCGGGGAGCCTCATGTATCAATACCGATCCAGCAACCGGCGCATCGCCCTGTTACCCTCTCTCGTAGTTATTCTAGCCACAAGCCACGAGGAGGATATAATAACAGAGGTAATCGGCCGCAACATTATATGAATGGCAACCGGAATGGCAACCGGAAGCCCGGTAACAACAATTACAATAATCATTCTAACAATGTTCCTCTTCAGCATCACTATCTGTCGCCCGAGATATTCGGATATGTTCAGACCTCACAGGAGCATCTGCTAGCTTTGCAGGCCCAAGTTCATCATGCCCGTGTTGCCCAGGCTCAGCTCGCACAGGCTCAAGCTCACGCTCAGCTGCATGGGCAACAGACTCAGTCCCAGACTTCTAGTGGCTCTGCTAATGCTCATGGATCCGCGCTGACACCCCAAGACCTTGCAGCTTTGAATCCTTTATCGTCCTATGCATATTTTGCACAGCTCTGGGGGATGAATTACTACTATCCTTCCACACCTTTACATAGTGAACTCCCGACACAGATGGTTCCACAGGTGGCGACTGGAATGAATGAGTCTAGGCAGCGGGTTGGCCAGCGGCGACATAACGGGCACAATGCGGGAGCAAGGTCCCAGTCTCAGCCTCCCCCATTATCTGAAGTGTATTCGATACCGGGTTGTGGGCGTGGAGGGTCGTCTGGAAGGGGTGTTACTGGTTCGGAGGATGATGATTTTGCCGATCACTCTTCCAACGGGAACCCAGCAACCCCCCCGGAGGAGGAGCCGGACGAGTATGTTGGCTACTATGCATATGGCGGGTCACTGCAGAGTGTTCCAGCGGTTGTTGGCCCGGTCGGGGAAGAAGAGGAGCCCTTTATGGAGCAAAAGTCTATCGTTGATCGTCAGTCAATTTCACTTGGTGCCCCGGGCTCATTTGAGGATCGTGGACCGGTCATCGTCAATGGGTCTATCTCGGCATCTTCGGTTCCGTGTCCTGATACTCTGTATTCAGGCCTTCCGCTTCCTTCCGAAGAGTTGTATCAGTACGACGGATCTATATCAGGTGCAGATCCGGGTGGCTCTGGGGGGCCTGGTGGTAGGTCTTTGGATCCGAAGGCCATCAAGAGCGATACCTCTTCCCTCGCCCAGAAGCTCCTCGAAGTTCATATTCAAGCAGCCGTTGGGCACCCTGAGGCAGGATTTACCGGCTCTGCTCAGACACAAGCATATGCCAACGGTCCATCTTCGGCGAGTGTCTCCACCTCGAGTCTTGTTTCCTCACCTCAAAACACGCAACCGTCCCAAGTGACGTCTGACGATGATGTGGACGCTCCCGTTTCTCCTAGGCTGTCGCCTAATTTGCGTCAGCGCGCGGCCAGGGAGCAACTTCTATGGAGCAATGCTAGGGCTCCACATGTCGATAATGCTAAGTCCAAGATGTCTGTTGCTTCACAGGAAGACCTTGCACCACCTCTGACACCTGTACCTGAGATTCGGTCTCCATCACCCGCACCTGCGTCAATATCAATACTACCCCCAGCGCCGGCCCCAGCGAAGAAGGAATCTAGCAGTACTTTACCACCAAAGCCTGGACATAATGGGCATAGTGGGAGGAGAAGTGGGAAAAATCATTCTGCACAGGTGCCTCCCACTCCAGCGGATAAGTCTTCCAAGAATTCTGGTGGGTCTAGAGGCAACGGGAACAGCAATAACCCCAAGCAAAACTCTGGGGCCAAGTCTGATACAAAAACGTTCAAGTTGCGGAAGACCAAAAAGAGGAACTCGCCCAAATCGAATGATTCTTCTCCTGTTAACGAAGCGGACCGGAAGGGTGGATAGGTTGGCTGCTTCCTCTTTTCTCCCACACTCCGCCTAGTCGCCAGGCGTTTAGGGTAGAGTGGAGTTTGTACGATGGAATTGTTGATACATGATAAAAAGTGATGACCCTGACGCAGGAGTGTAATCGATTGTTTTTTCTTAACTCTATATGCGGTTGGCCCCTGTTTTGTGCTTTTTCTTTTGTTTGCACCTGGGATTAACGGTGGCGGGTTTTCAGAATGCGTGATTTCTATTTCCTTTTCTTCCCTGGCATTTCTTTCTTGTCCCTTTTCCCCGTGATATTTCAGAATCAATCAATCAATGTGGGTTTCTTGGTCTGTTATATCTTATTAATACGGAAACGGGATGGATTCATGGAAACTGCATTGTTCATATCATTTCTATCACCCCTAGTTTTCCTTGTATTCCCACTTTAGCTTCTCTCCCGCCGGCTTATTTTTAAAATTTCCCTTTTGATGTTTTGCGTTATTTCGGGGCCTACTCTTTTATAAACAAATGCCTTTTTTTTTCACTTTCCTTTTTTACTCTTTTCCTTTTGTTTTGCTTTTTTTTTTACGTGGTGGGGATGGGTAGCTTGTGGGATTGGACTG
This sequence comes from Tuber magnatum, assembly GCA_003182015.1. Taxonomy (NCBI): domain Eukaryota; kingdom Fungi; phylum Ascomycota; class Pezizomycetes; order Pezizales; family Tuberaceae; genus Tuber; species Tuber magnatum. Next base: position 665,246 of record PYWC01000066.1, read on the forward strand.
GACGCAGCATGGGAAAAGAAGGCACAGGAATTTGTGAAGAATAGTTCTTTTCTTCCGTTACTTTCTTTTTTGTTTTCCCCCATTTCCCCATGTATCGCCATAACGAACGACCGGGCACGGCGAAAGGTTTTCTCGCCCTCCACGGAGAGAAATGGCCCGAAGCATAGCCATCACCATCACCATTCTCTCTCTCTCTCTCTTTCCCTCTTTCTCTCTTTCTTTTTTTTACCCCTCTTTCAATTCTTATTAAAAAAATTCCGTTGATAGCGTTTCTTTTGTGTTAAATTTTTTTTCGCTCACTTAGGAGCTTCATTATACTCTTATACACCGGGGTTTTCCTTTCCCTTTTTTCCGTCATTGTTCTTTTTTTTTTTACCTTCACTTTTCTTTCGATAGGTCTTTTATCATGGGATGGAGCGGATGCGGATGGATTGGTGTCTTGTTTGGGAGTCTTTTGCTTTGGTTTGTTTTCTTTTTATTTATATATATTATATCTGGCTTTTACTTACCTGTCCATTAGTACCGTAGTCTTTTTTTTTTTTGCCCGTTACCTTTCATTTGTACTAGAAGTCGTAGATGGTCTTTTTATTGAATCGATATGGTTGGATGGAAATGGGAAACATTGGTGGTAGGGTGGGAGGGGAGTGTATGTGTATATATGGTAGCCTATGGTAGAACGGGTTGAACAAAAATAATAATACGTGTGTTTGAAATGGGAAAGAAGAAGCATAAGTTTCCCCTTTTGATATCATTGGCGAGGAAGGAAGGAAATGGTGGGGGGGAGGAGGTGAATACAGGCTTTCGGGTGGTCCGACTTGTTCCGGGGACTTGGTGTGTATGATGCGGCACTTTGCAGGTCGTCGGTGTCCGGGAAAGCGTGCCTGGTTGCGTCGACTCGAGACTTGCTGTTATGCTTAAATTAAACAAGACAAACTACGGTGCTTTCGCCGGATCATTGTCATAGCGTGTAGTGCAGGTTTACCGTACTAGCCTACCGGTACTGTGCATTAGATCTATGCTAATGGTAGTAAAGTAGATCAAGAGTACAGAATATAAGAGCAAGTCGGCACCACACTCCACTCCCTCCCTCTGCAGTATGAGACCAATATATATGTTGGGAAACCACGTGTCGGATATATACAGCGGCTGGTGGGTGATCGAAGGGAGAAAGAAAAAGAGAAAAAAGCCGTCCAAATCCGCACAGTGGACTAGACTTCCTGTTTCAATTCCACATCTTTATTATTGCTACCAGCGGTACTCGCGATATCGCTACCCTGGAGCTTCTCGTCGACGGATGCGGGCAGTGCTGCTGCTTCTGCTGGGGTGGCCTCCTTCTCTGCCTTGCGCTGCTTCCGGGTGCGGAATAGCCATACCCAGTGGGAAATGAATATCCCGGACTCGAGAAGGATGACTACGAGGTATAGTACCCCGCCGAGGTAATCGAAGGTATGCTGCGCGACGAGGCTCATGATGGAGAAGAGCGCTCCAAGCCAGTCGATTGACAGGAAGGTAAAATCTATCAACTCAGATCCCTATTAGCGCTCCCCCCTCCTCCCACCCTCTTTGGCTCGTACGTTCGAAGGGAGCTAACCAATCCCAACAACCCTCCCCTTCCTCTTCCAAATCTCGAAATAGGGCGGAACCAAGCCGGCGGCTAGCAATATCGATGCGACAATGCCAACAGCTAGTATCGGCCACTCGATGCCGCGGCTGTAGATTGGCTTCAAGGTGAGGATCAGCGCGGTTTCGGTGCCCGCGCAGGCAATGGCTACTGCGAGGGCCAGCAGGCTGGAGGACCAGGGGGCCCAGCCGGAGGCGTAGTGCAGGCATTGGGCCCAGGAGATGAGGGAGAGAGAGGCAAAGACCTGCGGTTGGATTTGGATGGGGATGTTGAGGTTCTTGGTAAGATTGTGTTAGCCGAGAAGCGATTTATGGGGAGTGGGCTGGTATGGAAGGATGGGGGAGGAGGGGTTGTTTGTTGGTTGGTTAATTGGGAAGAATAATTGTCTACGAATAACTAATTATACACCATACCTGAATAACTGCGTAAGCTCCGAAGGGAACTCCAGCTATAATGACATCCAGTCAGCAACCAAACGAATGGCCCTAACGTGCAAGGGCAAACAGACCAAAAGCCCAAACCAGCATCATTACCCCCGGCAATCCCTCCGTGGACTTGTTCCTATAATTACACCATATCTGTGGAATCAACTGGATGCACCAGAGCACGGTTCCGATAGTTCCCAGGACATTGGCCGCTGGGGGGATGGACTCCTGCGCAGGCATGTCTGCTGGATCGGATTTGTCGCAGAATTGTCAATATTTATTACGCCGTTGGGCGGTGGTGCTGTCGAATGAACTAGCGGGTGAACAAGCTTGCTGGTTGGAGAGGGTCTTCTTTGCTGTGAGGTTGGTTGGTTGGTTGGAGGGAGGGGGAGTGGTGTGGTGACGACAGAGACCAGATCAGGCGAACAAAAGGGAAAGCTTCCTGAGGGTATATATAAAAACCCGACCCTTCAGAGAGCTCCCACCCTTTCTTCCTATTCCATCTCGGGGGTGGGCGGGCGGTAACGGCAGCGGGCGTGCGGACATGGATGCGTAGGGCTATAGTGTGGTGCGTGAATTCCGCTTTGGTCGCCGTATGGTGGTTAAGATGGCTCTCTGCGGCGATGGGTGGGAATGGTGGGGATTTAATTGCTACTATTGAATTTGCACGAGCCTTTCATCCTTGAGGGAACACCGCAAGGATGGCGCTATAGTGGTCTGTTGGTCACTGCGAGTGATGAAATGGTCTCGGGCACACCGGGCTTGGAGAGGCTTAACCTTGGTCGTCCAATGTCTTCACTTTACTGCGCCTTGGTTGCAGCTTTCTCACTCGAAGAAGGGCAAGCACTTATAGTACCGGTAATACAATGGACCACCAAAAAACTCCCCTCTAAGGAGGAGGGAGGAATGATGTGGCATCTACAATTATAGTACGATACGCTCTCATCCCCCCAAATCTACAACCGTTACGTTACGCTAACTTGACTGCTTTGTGGCATCAGACTGGCCTTATCGCTCTTCTCGCCCTGCACTACTGGTACTGCATCCAGTCCTTTCGGATGCGTTTCGGATGTCAGCTCGCTGCTGCGGTCAGGAACCGGGCTGGGGAATTAATCAACGAGCTGAGGGTGTATCACTCCAAGGTGACGAGCGGCATTGGAAGGCCTGAGGAAAAAAGCTCCGGAAGCAACCATTGGGGCTCGAGCAGCGCTACTTGCTGTGTTTTTTTGAGTCAGTAATAAAGGACAACTGGGTTAGGTTACTCACCAGCTTTTCTGTGCTTCTACCTATGATACCCGTCTACCTAACGTGCCTGCTACTAGCGTTGGCATAAACGCTTACCTTTCAAGTATTATTTTAACGGTGGAACAAGTCGCCTTCCCATGCCCTAGAATGCGGCGAAAGTGCTTGTTGCCACATTTATCATACCGACTTGAGGCTGGGGAGCACTGTAGGAGTCCCGTGCACCGTATTCCTTGCTGTACTAATTAGGCTTCAAAACCCCTCTCGCCTCACGCGCCGCTGACGCACTTTAGCTGCGGGAGAGTTTCCAGGTATAGATATACCGGTACTTGAGTACCGGTAGACCTGGAGTTGGATAAGCTTCGCCTTTCGATATGCATGGAAGGAGTGTACGGAGGATATGGAAGGTTGGTAACTTAGTTTCCTTGGCGCACCAGAGGGGACAACGAACGCGGGGACAGCGAAACAAATTTGATTTTGACGCTGGATTTTTTGGTGTAGTTTGCCGGTATTGTTCGCCTCCCTCTCTGTCATATATGTACTGCACAGTTTAATCAGATGTGAACGAATTATCTGATTGCGGACTCCTTGGCGTTCCTGTGATGTTGCTTACATAAGGTTCCCGACAATCACCCTCCCTCTCCCGCACCATCATACAAAACAACAACGCAATCATACAATCCACCCCACTCAAATACCTCCCATCATGATCACTCAAACACGAACCTTTCCACCTATCGAGAGGTCAGAACAGTGTCTGCTGTGCATTATGCCACGTTGCAGTGGGTGCCGAACCCAGAAGGCCGATACAGCTTTCAATCGTGACGCTAATGGTCAACTTCGCCGAACATGTATCGTCTGTTTGGTAAGTGGTTATTGAGCCCTGACAATCTTATAACCCACACATCAGATGCTAATTGTCCACTAAAATGATAGGAGAGAGTTCGAACAAGGAGACGGAGGCGGGTACAGGTAGAGCTGGCTCCACCAGGAATACAGGAGGTCAGAGACGGTGATGAGCCTGGAGGGATTCAGGCAATGGTAGTGGAGGGAGAGGTGAGTTCTTCCTGATGAGACTTGCAAACACAGGCAATAGCAATTGTGGTAAACTAACAGCTAACAATACGAAATAGGATAGGGTACGGGAGGAATTGCAGGAGGCTGGTAATGCCGGGCAGATTCCGTTGCCTTCAAACCCAGCAGCAATGGGAGGACAAGGGGTAGAGCACATTGGGGAACTGAGAGGTAAGGTTGAAAAATCTGTGATGAAGGAAGAAATACTGATTGAGAATAGGCAACGGAAGGGAAGTGCGGAGATGTAGGAAGTGCCAGGAGGAAAGGCCAGTGGGAGATTTCGATCGAGGGAGGAGGGGAGGCCTACAATGGACATGTAGGAATTGTCACGTATGTGAAGAAGTTGAATCATATGATTCTTGAGGTAGTGAGAAGGGAAAGCTAACACGTAATGGGAAATGGTAGGCCATGGAGGAGGGAGTGAGGAGAGGCATAGTAGGGGTACAAGGGGTTGGTGATCTGCCTGGTTTAGTGGGTCAGAGAGCAGGAGGTCTGCAGGTACAGCTACGGGTGCCCTTGGCCTTCTTAGACCATCGAGCTAGGTGGAAGCATCATGATCTGGGGGCAATGGATGTGAGATGCAGGGGGTGCCATGCTCTGCACTGGGACTCTGAGTCAGGCGCCAAAGGACTACGAGGTCGGGAGGCAAGTTATGAGTCCTGCTGTAAGCATGGTGATGCCCAGGTGGAGGCAATGCGCCCACTGCCCGAGCCTTTGAATTCCATGATGAGTGGAATCGATGCTCAATCAATCGCATTCAGAGGTGAGCTACGCAGGTGGAATTCGCTCTTTGCCTTCACCAGCATCAAGTTCAACATGGACAACCGGACTGGTGAGATTGGTGGCACTTTCCAACTGTTCCAAGTGCATGGTGGTCTCTATCATAGGCAGGGGCCTCTTGTCCCTGCTGGCGGTCTGGATGCTCTCTATTCCCAGATCTACCTCTATGATCCGGCTATGGCGGCGCAAACCAGAGCAGCTACCGAACTGGGACAGGAATTGGATGCCAATCTCATCCTGTTGTTGACCTTGATGCTGCAGGAATCCAACCCCCTGATCCAGATATACCTTACGGCGAGGGAGCGGTTAGCAGAAGTAGCGGCAGCGCAGGACAACTTCAGAATCATCCTCAATCCGCAACTCCGTCTGGAGGTCGAGAGAGGAGCCGATCTGCGCCGTGAGAACCTTCCAACGGCAGATGAAGTCTCCATGATTCTGCCAGAGGAGTATGGAACTAAGGGGTTCAGGGATATTGTTCTAGCGAAGAGGTCATATGGGGAGGATGATGGCAACTCCTTTACCATCATCAATCCGACCCATGCTGCCTACCTTCCCCTCCACTATGTTCTCCTATTCCCTTATGGGGAACCTGGATTTCATTGGGGAAGGACCCTTCTTAACCTTGAGGGCAATCGTGAGAACAATAACTTGTCCCAGCGCATGTTCTATAGGTTCCGTCTGCATACCAGACCCGATGAGCCAGCCACCCTCTTCCGGGCGCAAAAGTTGTTCCAGCAGTTTGTAGTTGATGCGTGGGCAGTTACCGATCAATGCAAACTGGATTGGCTACGGTTCCACCAGGCCAACATCAGAGCAGATCTTTATAATGGACTTGCCGATGTCCTGGAAACTGGAGATGTAAACCTTGCGCATGTAGGAAGGAGGGTGATTCTACCATCCAGTTATGTGGGAGGGGATAGGTTTATGCAACAGCTGTATCAGGACAGCATTGCCATTGTCAGGCGTTATGGAAAGCCGACACTGTTCATAACCTTCACCGCGAACCCCAAGTGGGTTGAGATTGAACGTGAGCTCTTGCCTTCTCAGACAGCTGCTGATCGCCCTGACCTTGTGGCAAGGGTCTTCAATCTCAAGGTACGAGATCTTCTGAATCAGATTCGGCACAAGGAAGTCTTTGGACCTTGGCTGGGTTGGGTTTGGACGATCGAGTACCAGAAACGTGGCCTCCCACACCTCCACCTTCTTGTGTTCCTCAAGACTGACCACCAGTTCCTGACTGCAGCCAATATTGATCGATTTATCAGTGCAGAGATTCCAACTGATAATGATGAGATGGGTCAGGAACTGCGTGGAATTATCCGGTCGACAATGGTCCATAGTCACTGTGCAAGAGGCAATCTCCGAGCTACCTGCATGCAGGGTCTCAATCCCCTGATCGCTTCCACCTGCCGCAAGGGCTATCCTCGCCCATTCCAACAGGAGACAACAATCCATGAGGATGGTTATCCCTCCTACCGGAGGAGGGATACAGGTCAGACATTCACAGTGTCTATGAGAGGTAGTGGAGGAGCAGGTATGGCTGAAATCGACAATAGAAGGGTGGTTCCCTACAGTCCATACCTCTCACTCCGCTACAAGGCACATATCAATGTGGAGGTATGCGGGTCGGTCAAAGCTGTGAAGTATATTCACAAGTACATTTACAAGGGTGGAGATCGTGCCACCGCTTTATTGGACTCAGAGCATGATGAGATAAAGCGATATCTTCATGGTCGCTATATCGGTCCAACTGAAGCGGTGTGGCGGTTATTCAACTACTCAACTCATCAAGAACAACCCCCTGTCACGCATCTTGCCCTGCATCTTCCTGGTGAACAGCCAGTCTACTTCTCAGAGCAGGAGGATCCCGAGGAGCTTCGTCAACAAATGGACAACTCGGTCACCACACTCATTGCCTACTTCAAGTACAATGCTGAGAATTTAGATGGAAGAGAGTATTTGTACCATGAATTCCCTGAGCATTACGTCTACAAGGCCAGGGTTGGATGGAAGCCCAGAAAACAGCGCATGTCAATTGGTCGCATGTATTCTGCTAGCCCCTTTATGGGTGAACGCTACTATCTGCGCTTGCTTCTGACTGTAGTACGTGGTGCTCAGAGTTTCGACCACCTGAGGATGGTAGATGGTGTGCAATACCCTACCTTTAAAGGTGCCTGTGTGGCGTTGAAGCTGTTGGAGGATGATGGAGAGTGGGTTGCCGTATTCAATGATGGTCGTGAGTTTATGACTGGGAGGGCACTGAGACAACTATTTGCTCTTGCCCTCCAGCACACCACCATCACCAACCCACTCCACATCTGGGAGGAGTTTGGAGAGAGTTTTTGTGATGACCTGCAGCACCTGCTTGTGACAGGAAGGGTTGTTGCACCGGCTGGAGGGGTGGATTTGGAGGTGGGCCTTTATCTGGACTATGGACTTTACCATATTCAGCGCCTTTTAAATGAGTATGGTAGGTCTGTGGAAGAGTTTGGGCTGCCAGGGCCAGTGCTGGGTTGGGAGGAGGGGGGAATACGGGCAAGAGGGAATGGGGTAATGGCGGAGGAGTTGGATTATGACATGGAGGAGGAGAGGGAGTTGGCAGACAGAATGCGGAGGCAGTTGAATGAGGAACAGGTTGCCTGCTTCAACAACATTGTTGCTGGAGTAGAGCTCTATGAGCAGGACCCTCAGCAGCATAGGTCCCATGGTGCCTTTTTCCTTCATGGCCCGGCAGGTACAGGCAAGACCTTCCTCTACAACTGTCTCTGTAGCCATCTCCGTGCCCAAGGGAAGATAGTGTTGTGCATCGCATCCTCCGGGATAGCGGCACAACTGCTCCCTGGTGGCCGGACAGCTCATTCAAGGTTCAAGATTCCCCTATCCAATGACCTTAATGCTGTATGCAATATCACTCGCAATTCGGCCCTTGCAGAGTTGATAAGGAAAACATCTCTCATCATCTGGGATGAGGTTCCCATGCAGCATAAGGCGTGCTTTGAGGCGGTCAACAGAACCTTGAATGATGTTTGCAATGTTGGTAACCAGCGAGTGTTTGGTGGGATCCCTACAGTACTTGGTGGTGACTTTGCTCAGATCTTGCCTGTTATTCGTAGAGGGAGCAGGCAGGCAACAGTCCTTGCCTGTATCCAATATGGCTCGATCTGGGAGCATTTGCAAGTCCTCAAGCTTAAGACTAGCATGCGTGTCATCGCCAGTGATGCTAACAGGATATTTCTCACCTTTCTCAAGGACCTGGTTGCCAACCCTCTCCATCATGGGCTGCTTCGACTGCCAGGGTATATCCGGCAGGTGTCCACAGTGGATCAGCTTTGTGATCTGCTATATCCACAGGCATTGTTGAGTGAAGCCACAACCATTCATAGAGCTCTCATTGGGAGGGCTATACTCGCTTTCCGCAATGAGACTGTGAACGACTTCAACAATGTCCTATTGGAAAGGATGCCTGGCCAGGAACACCGATTTGAAGCAGTCAACCATGTGGCTGTTGCTGAGGATGTAGCCGCTGCTGAGCCCTTTGCAGCGGAATATTTGCAAAGTCTGAATCTCGCATCTATTCCACCCTCCTGTCTCAAGCTCAAGGTTGGTGTACCGGTTATGCTGATTAGAAATCTGAGTCCAAGGGAGGGCTTGTGCAATGGCACCAGGATGAGGGTCGTGGGGATTAGCCGCAACTGCTTGCAGGTTGCCATTCTGGGTGGAAAGTTTGATGGTGCAATGCGCCTACTTCCACGTATTAAGCTTACCACTACAGATGAGGATCTTCCCTTTATCTTGGAACGCACCCAGTTTCCAGTCCGGCCATGCTTTGCCATGACAGTGAACAAGTCACAGGGCCAGTCGCTCCAGAGTGTTGGTGTTGATCTACGCACTAATGCCTTCACTCATGGGCAGCTCTATGTGGCTTTGTCACGGGTGACATCGCTTGATGGACTAACTCTTCTCCGCTCCGAGCTTAACCCAAACCATACGGAGAATGTAGTATATCCGGAAGTGCTCTTGTAATTCGTCTCTTGTACGTTTTCCTTATATATCCCAGCTTTGTTTCTGCTTTGATCTCCTACTAATTTTATTAACTTGAATATGAATAGTTTATATAAATTGTGTAATTGTTTTAACTGACTCGGATATATATATATATATATTTATTACATAATTAATTACACATTTTATCATATTCAATCACTGTTAACATATAATATTAATAATGTACTGGAAATTGACTTAATTCTTAATAAAACATAACTCCCAAGATCTTCACTATAGCTACTATTATTCAACATATAATACAAGTCAATTTTCTTCCACAATTCTGACAAGAAGTCAATTCTTTAATTGCTTTAACTGGAATAAAGATTTTATAAAAAGGTTTTATAGCCATACTGAACATTATAATAATGCAAGTAACTGTACAAGACAGTTTCCTTCTACCCTGGCAAGGGGTAGAAAGTGGACTTACTTAATCAAATAAGTGGTCAGAGAAGAGAAGTCTTTCAGCATTGCTCCTTCTATATATACAAAATTCTACTGTGTGTTTGTGTTACTTGTGACTGTGTTTTTGCCCACCTTGTGTAATACACAATTTCCTTGACCTGACCCTATTTAATAATTTCCTGCACACACATACAATCAATATTCTCCTTCTCATATAGAAATAAACACTACAGCTTACATGAACTGTAAAATAAAAGAAACACCCTCAAGTTTTTGAGGGGGGATGCTAGTTCGTTGCGTCCTCCCCTGTTACAAGTGTTAATATCCACCAAATGAAACGCAGCACTAATCCAGCGACTCGAGCGCTGCAGGGCAGAATGAATGGATAATCGCGGCGCATGATAACGTACTGGTCGAGAATATTTCAAGCCTTTTCTACTCCTGGAATCCTAAAGGTATGTGGAATTATCCTTGGACAGGAGGGGAAGATCTCACACGTGGACGGTAGCCATCGTGAAGCTAGGTCCTTCGGATGGCCCTGAGGCCCCAGTAAGCTTGTCTTGGATCCGGTATTCTGGGGGTTTGTGTTCATAGACTATTAAATTCCTAGTCAGAGCAGCTGATTCCACGTGTATAGTATGATACCTCGTGGCTGGTGTACTGTACTAGTATCACTCGATCATCGCTATCACGGCTCTGTACCATTGGCAAGTCGGAAAATGGACTTTAGAGCCTCCCATTTAAGTTTTGATCGAGGAATTGGACTGGAGGAGCGGTGGTCAAGACTGGTTTGAAGTGGTATTTATTTTGCTCCTTCGCATGTGCTAGATACTGGTGGATAGCGGGGCGAGGGTTCACGGGAAAATCATATAGGCCGAAGGGTGATAAATATCATGGCCACCGTAGTGCCCATGGTTTTGGTAATGCTTCTAAATCGCCAGCGGGGTTCTAATGCGACATGGGAGTATTGATGAGACTATAAGTGACTGTGCGAGTACAATACAGTTAACTTTGTGGGTCTGAAGTTTTAAGGGGGGGGGGGGAGTGTGAGTATCTGAGTACAGTCGTGTCCAGAAAGTCTTCACACCCCTGAAGTGCAATCGGTCAACCCCCCATCACCACAACAACCACCTCCACCATGACTCCCCCACATAATCTCAGAGCTAGAGAAGACTTGAATAAGGAAATTTATACCCTGTATAACCATGCAGATATGGGATATAATAAAAGTTTCAAGTCTTTAGGCATTTCCAAGTCCACTGTTCACTATGTGGTTAAAAGGGCCCAAGCTAGGGGTGGAAACACCCATGATGCAAAAAGAAGTGGAAGACCAACCAAGATTACTAGCACAAAAGGAAAGATAGTAGAGTACGGCAGGTCAAACATACGCGAGGTGCAAATGGGACTTTCGTTGCAACGAAGGATCCCAGCCCAACACCCAATTTTGACTAAGGCCGGGTAACTGTACCAAGCGCCCCACCAAGTGCCTGGCCATGAAAAGTGAAGTCTTATTTAGGTAATTTCTGGGCTTAAAAAAGGTGATGTAGATAAAATAAATATACTGGTAGATAGCCCTGAAGATAGACAGTAGGATTATCCAGTTGGTTAAGAAAGTGAAATTCTTGTTGTTCTGTAAGGTTACAATTTGTTGAATTTGTCCTCTTTTTAAGTGGTTTTAAGTGGGGTAAGAGGATTATGGCAATGATCTATTCAACAACTATATCCTAAGTAAACCTATATAGATAAAATACTACACTATGAGAAAAATAAATAAATCCTAAAAGTAAATATAAATATAAAAGATCTGATAAGAAAATAAGAGATAAAGTAAATAAAAGAGGGAGTTAATTACTACTACTGCTGTTGCACCTTTCATATATTTAAGCATTTACAGAATATTGCAAGTTTATTCTAAAGAAGGTCTACCTAAGAAAGAAAAAAATATAGAATAATAAAAAGAACCTAGAGTTACTGGCAAATAAAGTAAAGAAATAAACTAATTAAGAAACAGGAAACCATGTTCAAAATCATCTGTTAAACTTCCATCTCTATTTTCTATTTGATCGTGTTTAGACTAAAGATTGTTACCACTGTGAGTCTTTTTCAGTTCCTTTGTTGTCCGAGTTGGTATTCTTTCAGGGATAGAATAGTGAGGTTTCCCTTACAGCTTAGTGTAGGAGTTGTAGGGCTAAGGATTTATGTATTGGATGGACTTAGAAGAATAGGAAAAAGACTTCTTTTTCACTTTACTGCAGTAGAACCTTGTTCCTCCACCTCGTGGGATTTTGCTCCAGTTTGATCAACTATCACAGCTATCAGACAGGGGTATGGTAGCATCAGGTTTGGGTTACACAGATAAGAGCTGGGTTGTATGGTTGCTGAGAAATGGGATAGATTAGCCTAGGTTCCGTACAATGGAACCTTATAGAAAGTAATGGAAGAGTGCAGCTATATGTAAGGAAGAGGTTAGGGGATAGGGATTTGTCAGCAAAGGGTTTTTCTTTGTTATATAAAGGGGTGTGCTCTACTGTTATTTTCTTTCCTTACACAATCTGGTAATTTCTGACCTATACCGGTACTTAGGAATTGCAATTTTATTTCTTCTTCATATTACCTGAACCTATGAACCCTAACGCTGACCCTGAGTCCCTGTCCCTGACCGTTTCGAGCCTTGACACAAATACATATTGTTCGTATACCTATACTTATCTCTCATTCTGCCTACTATGGTGTCCCGTAGACTATCTGCTTTTAACCCTGCATAGACCCTGCCTATTATACAAGGTTGCATCAACAAGGATCCAAGCCATATCACAATGTGTCATAATTAATTGAAGTACCTGCTGAGCTCTTTGCTAACCTGAATCAGACTATCAGCTTGTCCAATGAACAATGAGGCAACCTAATTTAGGACCAGCAATACAACTATCTTATCTATATTTGAGACGTCCTCCTCCAGTGTAACAACGTAGCATTTATAAGTTATAGCAACCTGAACCTATTCCTATACTATGGACCAGGTGGTCAACAAGTAGGGTCTTAGGCAGTAGACAACTCTGAGGACAAGTAAGTTCTGACTATAATGATGCAGCATACATGAGCTATGGCAGACTGAACCTACACTCATGCAGGCTGCCCTGAGGCAGACTGGTAGGAACAGGAGGGCAAGCAAGAGTTTGACCCATGGAAGTTGCTGGTCCTGTAACCGGTATGGATACTAGGTTGTTTTATGTTTGGTTCCACAATATCATTTGATACTCGTATTGTTTCGTGTGCTATCGGTTGATACATACATTGTTTTATGTTTGGTTTCACAGTATCGTTTGATACTTGTATTGTTTCGTGTGCTATCAGTTGATACACACATTGTTTTATGTTTGGTTTTACAGTATCGTTTGATACTTGTATTGTTTCGTGTGCTATCGGTTGATACACACATTGTTTTATGTTTGGTTTCACAGTATCGTTTGATACTTGTATTGTTTCGTGTGCTATCGGTTGATACACACATTGTTTTATGTTTGGTTTCACAGTATCGTTTGATACTTGTATTGTTTCGTGTGCTATCGGTTGATACACACATTGTTTTATGTTTGGTTTCACAGTATCGTTTGATACTTGTATTGTTTCGTGTGCTATCGGTTGATACACACATTGTTTTATGTTTGGTTTCACAGTATCGTTTGATACTTGTATTGTTTCGTGTGCTATCGGTTGATACACACATTGTTTTATGTTTGGTTTCACAGTATCGTTTGATACTTGTATTGTTTCGTGTGCTATCGGTTGATACACACATTGTTTTATGTTTGGTTTCACAGTATCGTTTGATACTTGTATTGTTTCGTGTGCTATCGGTTGATACACACATTGTTTTATGTTTGGTTTCACAGTATCGTTTGATACTTGTATTGTTTCGTGTGCTATCGGTTGATACACACAATGTTTTGCAATATCGCTCATACTGGAGATAAGCGATATGCTGTATTTAAAGACCGCTGATTCCCGCGATGGAAACAGCAGACTTCGACAGACAGTATTCTTAAACATACTTGGTTGAATGGTTACTTCTTTGATCTCCTATTACACCCCGTTCGAAGCCTCCTTTAGCAAGCAGCGCTCGCTTCGTGTTGATCACGAAGCCATCTGCTCCTATCGTACCGCTACTTGACTAGGGCCTGGCCTGAACACCTTACCGATATGCTGTATTTAAAGACCACTGATTTCCGCGATGGAAACAGCAGACTTCAACAGACCGTATTCTTAAAATATACTTGGTTGAACAGTTACTTCTTTGATCTCCTATTACATCCCGTTCGAAGCCTCCTTTAGAAAGCAGCGCTCGCTTTGTGCTGATCACGAAGCCATCTGCTCCTATCGTACCGCTACGTGACCAGGGCCTGGCCTGAACACCTTACAGGTCAGGGTTCCATCATGAAAAGTAAAGCACACAAGGTACTTAGGCACTTGAGCATATACCCTTAAGAGGTGTTAGCTTAATCAAGGATTTGCTGAAGGCAAGTTACCCTGCGCAGCTGAGTAACTGGGGAAAGGGGAGAGAAGTCTATCTCTCCTATAGGAATAGACAGGGTAACTGGGTAAAGTTACCTTGACCTGCAGATTAGGTTACTTTACCCAGGGATGACAGTTACCCTGCCTTGAGACTCGGGTTACTCTATCTAGGAACCTGAGTTACCCTACCTGGCAATACGAAGTCGCTCACTGAGTTCGGGGAAATGACCTGAATGTTTGTCATGTGAAGCCATGCATAATACTAGAATCTGCGGTTCCAAGAAATGCTTTTGGGTGCGCTACGTAGCTCCGAAGAAGCTATAAATTGGAGACATTATTTTTATCATACCCCTCCAGCCCTGCCTTGAGGCCCGGACATCATGGGCAAATGGTTGTGTAGTTGTGCACAGTCTACCAAATAGGAATCTTTGAAGACCTGCTTGCAACACTGTATGTGTCATGGCTGTCCAGTCGGTAGTAAGCTGTTCACAAGATATATAAGAGGGCATAGGATGGAAGGTGGAGTATCTCCTCCAAGTTATTCAGAGTAAAACGGACCAAAGGTGATGGAGTTAACAAGAGTTAACCGTATGGATCCCAAACTTAGTCCCAGGTAGTGCTGGGGTGACCGCGAGAGTTTTATACCTATTAAACCCGAAGGTGTCCCCAACGCTAAAGGCTCTGCAAGGGAAGTGTGGAGGCTCTAAAAGCATAATTCCTACCACAGATAAGGTGAATTCGAGATAGTAGTCATGAGTAGCACCCATTAGAGCACTGCACAACTACTATACCTTGCAGAGGACACCAGAAGTCAGTGAGTCGTAAATAGTAGATAGATAAACCACTCAGGGTAGCTTCTGGATTATGTAGGGATCAATGTATATGGGAAGGGTGTCATAGATAGTCTGGTTCATCAGGTACCTGGACAGTTGGCCACTGGCAAGGCATTGATATGAGGAGGTTTTCACTACAGCAGGCAAAATTGAGATACGCTGCAGAAACAACAACTGCAGGAGGTGAATGCAGACTAGAGTATGTTGACACATGCATGCCTGAAAGCTGTGCAAGGAGACGTGTCTGACCACACTTAGTGGAGAAGCGTGTGCTCGAATAGTTGGGATAAACTGATGGTGGAGTTTCTGGCATAAGATAGAACTACTTGAAAATCTATGCAAGAACTCTCCTACTCCAACAATCAATCCTGTCAAGACCTTAAGTGAGTGAAGCATCAGGCTTAACCATGTTAAGTTTTACTGTTTACTTTACTGTTACATTTGTGTGAACCTGTAGCCATCAGCAAAAAAAATTCTCCCTCATGTATTACCCAATATCTTCCTGTAGTGGTTAACATGACTTCTTCTCCCTCCATTTCACATACATTACTTAATATTATATTGCGCCAGAACCCCATTGTGCTTCTGTAAGGCTCATTTGCACCTTGCATTGGTCCTGTAGCCATCACGGGTTCTTCTACCTCCCTGTTGCCCCATTTCGTTTTCTGTATCTGCTGACCCCCCAATATCTTCACCCCTTTTCCACAATCACTGTTGTGACATTGAAGGGTATCTATCTGGACTAGCGTGGCCAGATAAACCTCACCACAGTTTCAGCGCCTTGCTTCTACTGGTCATTCCCCATAATCTTGTCTTTCTGTCCTGGCCCTCATCTCTCTAGGGACTCTGTCCATGCCCAGCTACCCTCAACACATTCTACTGTTCTTTGTGGTCACTCCCTGCTCTTCATTACTGCACCATGGTTCCTTACCCTACTTATTTTACGATTTTCAGTATTCTTGCCCTATAATCTGTCTCCGACAGTCCTTTCTTTACCTCACCCGTCCATTCTTGTTTAAACCTTTCCATTTCTGTGCACCTTTCTTCCTTTGTACCCTTGTTCGGCTCATTTTGTATTTTACTGTAGAGGTTTAAGCCTATTATAAAGATCTATTCAGCTACAATCTTTCAATATATTCTATTAAACGTCTCTAAATCAATCCTATTATTTACATGTCAACAGCTATTCCCAGCTCCTGCAGCCTCTGGAACCAGATGTACCATTCCTATGATATGTTTGATACTTACTACAATTTGTATTGTTGCCGATCTCTGTTCCGTCCCTAATGTGACGGCAACCAGTCTGGTAACATCGCTAATTTTCCCGGAATTCACAATGTAAAGCCTATCTACAATCACAAGCCGGTCAACTAAGCCCGTAATAATATCGCGAACCTTCAAAACCGATACCAAGCGAGCCGGATAGAGTCCCCTAAGCGCTCCATACATATTTACATTACCAGAATCTACCCATACCCAATCATTCCTACTATATCTAGTCGATTTCCAGAGCTGTGTTCCTGTACAGCAGAGAATGTGCTATGTGAGCTCTTTTGAGTCCTGAAAGTCTTCTACCGGAACCCATAATACAAGACAGATTTTAATTGCAAACTTCCAAATAGAGTCTGCGTCGAAAGTGTTATCTCCGGCTGATTTCCACCGATAATAATCAACTATGAGTCCTGGTAGATCTTTTAACAATAGTTTGAACTGCGCAATTTCATCAACAATTCGTGTAAGCCCCTTTGGTCATCTTATTGCTGATCTGGTATGCCGCTTGTACGCTCTACTCCTGCGTTCGTCATATATAAGATGTGCAATGGGAGCATTGACATTCATTTCATGAATTTTGAAGCTGTCAAGTCTGGCATAAGTCTGTAGTATCTGATAGGCTGCATTGTTCTTGTTCAACAGTCTATAGCCCTCCTTGACCATGGTCTTATGGCTGCTTTCCCCTCACTCAGTTGAATACATTTGGATATTTTCAAACCACCGTATATGGTCTCCAAAATGACTTAATCGGTGTATCTTAATGAAGTTGAAATCGACATCCTCATCATATATATCTCCCACTACACCCTCGAGCTCTTGACGCTGTTCGTCCGCAATGTGCCGTCTTTGAGCCACAGTGACACCTAAAAGTTGATGTTGATTAAGTATATGACTGTTTGCACTCCGTATTCTCAATGTTACCTCTTGTACCTTTTGAGCTGTTGACCTATCCTTCCGATACTCTTTAAAGACATCTTTGCGATCGTGGAAGGCTTTGAGGTACTGCGCAAGGTATAAAACTGTCTCATTGGTATGACTTTTATATTGTGCCATAAGCGTGAAGTTGACAATTGATCAAATACAAGCCAGCGCCCTGGTAAAGATTTGACGTTCAGAGGCACTAGGACAATGTAGTACAGTGGCAAAACATGGCAAGGGAACTGGAACCAAATTCCTCATTTCTTTGCTGGTCTATTGCGAAATCCTACTGTATTCTTTATTAGGTGGTGAATATCCAGGATAGGCTGGCAGACTCTTCCAAACAGCATCAAAAGTCTGCAGTCTCTTGTACCTCTTGAGAAATCCAATTACCTACTTCATGAGATGCATTTTGAATATACCGAGGTAGACGATGTGTAGGATATCTGGTTTTGGCAAGCAGGCTTGATCAATATTAGATATTCCCCAAAAGACACCTGGAAGCAATCTAAACCCCAGACTAGTCAAATCTTTACTGGCTTCCCTATCCCTGTTACAATATCTTATGAAAAGTGTTCGACTTCTTGTATAATCCTGTTTAGTTGCAGAACATCCGGTATAGACTCGCAACTGATTTGGTGGAGTCTCACAAACCGCACATTGATTCTGCTGAATTCTATACAAAGTAACATTTTCCAAATGATCTGCAATCCATGCTGCAAGACGTGGAAAACATTGTCGAACCTTGCTATCAGCACATTCGACCTCAATTCCAGCTTGCGCAATAGCAGTTAATGAAATGAAATTAGCCTCTATAAGCTGACAAAGAATATTATTGTTCACTTCTCATTGTTGCGAATCTTTTGACGCTACCCCAAGCATCTTTGGTGGGACAGGCAAAAGTGCTAATAAGACGGTCGCATGCTTGAACGATTTATTTCTTGTTTTTGACAAGATATTGCCAATAGTCAGGTAAACTGGCCAGACTTTTTTATTTCCGGAGAAGTTTATAAGAAACATAACATCGGAAGAACAAATGATTGGTACAAGTGTTGCTCCTTCAGGTAAACTATCCTTTTTATATTATTAGTACAAATATACAAGTACTTTCTTACAGTCTATTCGGACCTTAGAATATCCAATTGTGACCTACCTGAGTCCCCCACCACCAATCAGCTGTATGCATCTCCGAATACACCCTCCCAGGAGGTATTTCGCTATTCCATTCCTTTATTGTAGCGTAAACCATGTCCTGTGCAAAGCATTTTTGACTAAGAAGGAATTTGACACAATCAATGGGATTGCGGTAAAAGAATCTCTGCGTCGACAAAGGAACCTCCGGCCAAGATCTGTTCTTAAGGTCCTGTTACGTGTTAGTTAAATACCTTATACAAATTGATCTACTTACAAGCTCATCGAATAATACCAAGCCCTGTTTTCCACTTTTCATTCTCAAGCCCGATTCTAGCTCATCAACTGCACGAAGGAGATAGTAGACAGACTTAATCGTGGTGTTTTCTGGCCTTAAATCCTTCTTGAAAAACCTGTCAATATGCTCTTTAGGTACTTTTGCTTTAATAAATCAATGGGCAAGTTCGAAGTCAGTCTTGTTTTGAAAGGGTTCTCATAGTTCATCTTCAGCCTTTTCGTGCTCTACCACGTCACGGAGAACTCTCCCTGTAGTGTTGTGATTTGCTCCTATGGGCGATTCATCTAACGCAATAAAACCTCCTTCACTCTCAGAGAGGTTAAGACTCTCAACATCAGAATCTACTTTACTCTGATCTGATTCCAGCTCGTAATCTACCTCCGAAAGATCAATTGAATCGAATGGTTTATTTGCTTCCAGAAATTGATCTAGGGGTTGCGGTTCGTCTTTGATTGCTTGTCATACAACCCTTTTAGGCTGTACAAAGGTTGGGTGCTCCATTTCAATATGGTTTCTCTACCATGTACTTGACTTGTATCTTTTAGTACAGTATGGACATTGTGACTCCTGTACCATTTTATAAAACCATCGTACTAGATCCCCTGGTTAGCTTGTTAGAAGCACAAAAATGACGAACAAAAATCAATAGTCTCAACCATACCTCTCACTTGCAAATTAGGTAGAGTACACTATATCTTTGAATAACAATATAGTGCCAGTTTGTACTGAAGTTCTGTCCAAATGTGATGTTGTTCAGTAGTATTATCCTCAACTATCCTCTCTGCTTGCACAAGTGCTTACCTGGTTGTCCACCCCTTTGTGCACTCAGGACACAACCCAACCATTTAGCACTATTCCTAATTTGTACCCACCCCCGGGCCGGTCCACCATTGTGTCATACAATGTATCATAAAAAATCACACTCTTTCTACTGTAACGACCCAGCATACGTGAGCTATGGCAGCCGGAACCTACACCCATACAGGTAGCCCGGAGGCGAACTGATAGGAACCGGCAGGCAAGTGAGTACTTGACCTACGGAGACCCGATGGCCCGGGCTCCGAGATGAGCAGACTTAGTGGACACAAGTATTTAGGTACATGGCTAC